>VZTO01021133.1:19593-44430 GCA_013400615.1 Syrrhaptes paradoxus
GCACATAAACATCTAATGTGTGTCTATTTTAAAAAAGACAAGGAGGACTATCCAGAAAGCTAAAGGCTTCACATCAGTTCTTGGAAAAAACTATGGAACAAGACCTCACAGAAAGCATTTCCGGGCACATGAGGGACAGCAAGATGATTAGGAAGAAACAGCACTTATTTACCAAGGGCAAACCAAGCATGGCCAAACTAACTACTTTCAGTGATGAAGGACTGGCTCTGTGGATGAGGGGAGTGCATTGGTTATTGCTCACTTGAAGAACATTTTTGACACAGTCTCTCCCAGCCTCCTTACAGAAAAACTAGAGTGATAGCATTTGGGTGGGAGAACAACAAGGCGGATGAAGCAGTGGTCAGACCATCAGGCTCACAGAGGAGTGGTCAGTAGTTCAAAATCTCACTGAAGGCTAATGAGGACAGCTGCTCTTCAGGAAGGTTTGATGCTGAGGCTGATAACATTTAACTTCTGGATTAACACCTTGGGCAGTGACACAGAATGCACCCTCAGCAAGTATGGAGGTGACATCAACTTGTCAGACTGGCTGTCTGATACCCTAGAGGACAGGGCTGCCATTCAGAGCAACCCCAACAAGCTGGACAAATGCACCATGAGTCAATTGGTCAGAAGCTGAAGCAAAGGAAACTTCTGATTCAATATAAGGAAAAAAAAAAAAAANCTGAAGATTATGAGACAGATTCAGTTAGTTGCCTTTATTTCAAATTTCTGTAAGGAAAGCAGGTATGGCTCATGCTAATGGGTATTAGGCTGTAAGTACAGATTTTCCTAAAAAAACCCTAGGAAGCATGCCAGACAGTTCCAGGAAACTTGGAGAAAGGTAAAACTAAGGAGTGTCCAGTATCACGGGACATAAGCACAAAAATATGGTGGCTATCTCAAACAGTGTGCCAGAGGCTGCATAACAAAAGCTACAGGGCAACAGAAGAATAGGGAAGGAAAATGAAGATGAATGTGGGCAGAGAAAAGAGGAGATGGCATAAAGGCACCCATCGAGGCAAGGTACCAAAAGTTCTTCAGGATCTATCCCTATCTTTGCAAGTCCCTGTAAATGACTTTTGAAGGAAAAGAGAAGCAACACTTTAAATTACATAATAAATTTCTTGTTTATGTTTTTAGAAACTGCAACTTGTAGTCTGAAACCTTAACTTCCATTTTGTCCACAGAAAATACTAACTCAAGTGTGCATTTCTTTCAGATTTTACTTTAGGGCGAACAAAGTATTGATTGAGTTGCAAGCCTCTTCTTAAGGTTCATTTTCATTTACATATGCATGGATGACTCCAAGACGTTAGCATTTGAACTCAAGAAAGGTAAAAAAAACCCAAACAAACCAATGCCCTCCCCAAAATATCCCACCATATCACCACCAGAAATAGTCTCTGAAAATATTTCTTGAAATGAGTGTCTATTAATTACAGAGTTGGCAGCCAAAATTATCAGTTTAACTTGCTACTGAAGGTTTCAGATTACAGAAAATTTCTCTCCCTGCATGACCTAGAACCGTATAGCAATATTAATCCTTTCCAGAGTTTTATTTCTTTCTCTCATTCATTTTAACTTGATTATAGTAAGATTTGGTTGGTTCGAAATGATAACTGCTCTTGCTTCAATCCTTGCCCTCGATTTCTTAGGCACATAATTCAGCCTACAGACAGGTCCCTGGATTGTCAGCTTCCTCATTCAGTATCTGTATCTATTCCAGGATCTCAGGGAAATGAAGTGCTTCACAGTCTTAAATTCTCAGCACGTTTAACTCTTTTCTTTCTGAGAGCTTCACATGAGCCAGGCTCCGAGATCTCTGAAAACAGTGAAGTAGACTTTAAAAGCATACAGGCCATCCTGATGTCTACGTAAGGATCTGGAGAGAGGAAAGGCAGAGAAAAAAAGTAGACCAGAAACATGGACACCTAGACTGGCAAGAGACAAAGAGAAACCAGAAAAAGCAGAAATGTGAGCATAGCCAGCTGGGTAGTGGTCATGCCTCTGTCTACATACTCCAATTCCCTCCTGGGCTACAAGACCAAGGAAACACTTTCCTCCAGAAACACACAGGGATAACAGACACTCATACAACTTGCCCCTAGCCTCTTCATTTGGCCTAGTCATCTTAAACACACCCTTCTTATGTAAACGTTTTAGGGGCAATCCACCTCATCCTTTACATACATATGTAAATGTTTTCAGTTGGCTTAGGCCTTAGAGGTGCCCTTTCTCTCCTCTGGCTACAAATAGCTCCGAATGCATAGCTTAGTTTTGATTCTAAAAAACACACAAGATGGTTCATACTCCCATTATCCATGAGAATGTACAGGGCAACAAAGGATTCTGTACATATTAATACCCTGTAATATGATGCTGACTTTGTAGGATAAGAAGGGAAAAATAATGAATTCAAAATGGTAGCAGGACATGAGAGAGGAGACAATGAAGGAAAAGAAGAAATAGAGCATTCTTGTTTAATCCCTGTAAATCATCATAACCACAAATCATGTCTGCAATATGCCCCCCTTCGCAACTGCTACTAACTTCCAGAATGTATGTAGCAAACTTTGTATGTAGCAAATTTTACTCAGACTAGCCACATCTGAACCTAGGTAACTATAATTATTTTCTCCTAGAAGAGTATTCTCTTCTTCAAAGTAGCTAAAACCAACAAACATTATGATTTTTCAAAGAGTGGAATTTACTTTCCTAAAAAACAAATTCAACAGCTTCAGCTTCCTAAAGTACAATGGAACTCTAACTTGACCATAGTAACTCCTGATAACACTGAGTAGAAGGCCATTTGGCCTAGACTAGGAGACTAGACAGCCCTGGACTAACCAGAACACCGTGGTCTCAACGCTTGCAGACAGACTAATACTTGATTTATATTATAATTCTCATGGTCCATCTCTTACATCAGATCACAAATGTGGGGACTGACAAATGGCCCCCCCTTCCTCTTCCATAGCAAGTAGTACTTCAATGGACCTGCATTATACACCCAGCTTTGTTAAACTGCTTCAGAAAGTGCCTCCACCATTTAAATACGTTTACATCTAATACAGTAAGTGCTTCCAGACAGATCCAAGATGACATGAGTCAATCACCATATGTCCTTCACCTCCTATACTGCTTTTTAGAAACCTAAGTTTAGTGAACACAGCATGCTGGAAGAACATTGCCAAGTAACCTTAACAGGTTTATTGACTCCAGTCTTTCACTTCTTCACTGAGGTCTGAGGCTGATGAATGAGAGATAAAAGGATAAAACAAGTGAGGATCTGAGCGCAGGGGGGATCACTGCAAGGATAACGAGGTTCACCAGAATAATGAACAGTTGCTCAGAGAGGTGGTAAAATCTCTGTTCTTAGTTTAAATTCCGTGTGGGCCTAGCTGTGAGCAGGAGGATGGACTAGACCCTGAGGTCCCTTCCAACCGGAATGATTTTATGATTCTGTGATATAAGGGGAAAAAACAGTAAGAACTGCCAGCCAAAATGAGCATGGGCTGAGGCTGACCTATCCAGGCTCCACAAATTACTGAAACATGCCTTCTCTGCAACAGCAAATCCTTTCACAGATTTCGTTATAAAATTATTCGGAACATTTGCCACTGTCAGCCTTAACTTAGACTTTTCTTCTCAGTTTGTTATCTTAGACATAATAATTACTTTTCACTCTTCCCTTTAGCTACTGGATAATGGAGAATTATTTGCCTTACAAAATCATGTTGTATTTTCCTTAGTATGTGGCATTTGGTTCATAAAACACAAAGGAAAAACATTTCCTTTATACTCAGTCTGGGCCTGTTCCCTTCATTTACACAGCAATGCACAACCAAAGCACTTATTATTCCCCTCAGAACATTCCTTCTCAAAAAACACAGGAGACAATTTCCCTTTCTGTCACCTTTGTACATCTCAGGTAAAAATTCTGGGAGGCTTCTTTTTCCAGTAGATGAACTACAAAAGAGGAAAGACTGTTCTTTGGAATTTTTGTTTTTTTATAGTTGTTTCTTCATTCCCATCAGATTTTCAGCAGTCTGCTCTTAACTATCTCTTAACTACAACAGAGGACTCTTCTTCAGCATGAGCAGAAGACACAGTCACACACAAAGTGCTCCACAAGCTTTTGTTTGGTCTTTTGTGCCTCCATTTGCCCCTTCTGAACGAAGAGTTGCTTACACAGCTGATGAATTAAAGAAGATAGAAGCCACAAAAAAAAAAAAAGGTTGTATTATTCTCAGTACTATGAAAGTTGAGATTCAATTTTCCATATCATTTGCTCTGCCAAAAGAGAAGAGCTGAAGTCTGCAGTTTTATTGTCTTCGGTGAAATATGACTTGGCCCTAAACAGGGCATAAATAAATCTGTTTTCTGCACTTCTATGGCTGGGAAATGGAAAATTTATTCTTGCTTACTAATTTCTGCATTCAAAATCCAGATCTAGCTAAAATATTATCTAACTTCATGAAAATACCTTTTAAACCTCAAAAAGGCCTTGATGAATCATAAATCCTTAAGTCTAAAATGGCAAAAACAATGTCTTCTGAATTAACAGATTATCTAAAGGAATCATTTTATGCCAGGAATTACACAGAGTTTTTCACTGAGCTCCAGTCTTGTCTTATTGGAAATAAAACTGTTTTGAACAGCAAAATAACTAGCCAGATTACAGGGAAATAGTTCATAGCACATATGTTAAAAATCAATGCACAGCTGATATCTTACTTAATAATTTCAGGACAGAAGCTAAAGAATGAAGAGCTGACAATCTTCCTAGTTTGGACCAAACAGCATAGAAGAAATGTGCAACTACCCAGGGATACTCAATGTCTGTCTTTGGATCAGCTGGAGATTTGTTCAATTTATCACTTTCAGAAAGGTTTCATTTCCTTGCAGGTGGGGAGGTGTGGGGGGTGGAATTAACAAACATCAAAATTTATCGTCTATTTCCTTCTGCTATATTAGTGGTTTATAGTTGGAGACCTTTTGCATTACCTGTTTTACAATGTGTGCAACAAAGCAGATCATATTAGTTAAATAGTATCTATTTCATTTATGTCTATAAAAGATTGATAAAAGATAGTAGCCATCTGCCACTCTTAGATAATTGTTCAGGTGAAAACACTGACTTTATGATAATATTCTCTTCTAACAGCTTTATATCCACCATACGGAACATCTGATGAACACCTAACAATTCTGCTTGACACAACAGGCAATCCACAGGTAGGGCAGATGTTAACAGATGGAAAATATTTAATTGACAAGAGATAATTTGGGGCAGGAAACTCCAAAGTCGCTATAAAAAATGATAAATTCTAAGCTGTGATAAATTCATCAGTTTTCCTGGTAGAAGCACTACACTCATCTTCAAGTTGCGTGGTTTACTGTTGAAAATAGTTACCTCTCGAAGTATCAAACTTCCAGAAAAAAAAAAGCTGCCTTTTCATCTTTTCATTACATCAGTTTTTCCACTGAAGTGTAAACTGGTATCATCCTTGTTGTTGTTGTTGTTGAGGGAGGGGGTGGTTTGGGCATCCTGGGGGTTTTGGAGGTGGTAAAATATGGGGGTTTTTTGTTTGGTTTTAAGGTTTTTTTTCCACTACTGTGCACCACATTTCTGGGACCAAATTTCAAGTGTCTGCTAAATTTATTGGCATCATAAGTTTGGACACTTAAGTGAGACTTTGTGCAATCCACAGATTCAACTAGACATTTTCCTTGATTTTGCACCCACTCCCCCCACTCCTATACACTAAGGATTCCTAGCTTTCTGGTGAACAGGCACATGTCCTGTCCAGCTGTTGGAAGTTCCAAGGGGTACACTGCCTTCTGATCATCAAGAAAACCTTATTAGTATGCTACCGCTTGTACCAAGTTCACAGGAGGGGACCTTAAGAGAACACATCACATTCAACAATCAGCTTTTGCTTATCTTGTGCATCTATTTATGCCTATGTTTTCTCAAGTTTCATTTTTAAAGAATGCACATTAGCCTGCCTGGCTAACCTTCTGTAGTGAAAGCATGCAGTTTCAGAACTACATCACAAATGGAACCTGCTCTCCCAGATATATTTTTTGTTCTATCATAGAAACAGAAAGTCTGGCATTCTGCACCATAATAGTATCATCACTTTAAACTCTTAGTGTCACTGACCAAAAATCTTCCCTTATCATTTGGTTGTGCTTATTTAGATACCATTTTTTAGAACACTTGGATACATTTCCAGTAGGCCTCATTACAAAAAGCAAGCAAATCAACTCCCACAAACCGCACAAAAAACACTAAAAGCTACTGCTACAGCTGCAGCTGGAAAGCTATTAACAGCTAAGCTGTTAGGAAATAAACACACAAAAAATTAATCCCAATCTGCATCAAACTCATGCATCTTAGACCGTGCTCCAAAGGCTGCCAAATCTGAACTCAGCCAGATCAAATAAAGTTAATTACAAATGCATCTGCCTTCAAAATTCTCCAAGAGGATGCCAGTTGTTTGCAAAACTTGTGATGGTTTGGCCCCCAGCCAAGGGCTAACCCATCACACATTGGGCGCCAAAAAAGAATGTGATGGGTTAGACCTTGGCTGGGGGACAAACCACACACCTCCTTACACAATTCCCACCCCCTCCCAAGTATAGAGGGGAGAATTAAAGCAGTAAAGGGAAAAAAGGACTCATGGGTTGAGATAAGAACAGTTTAATAACTAAACTACAATAATATTGAAAATAATAGTATATACAAATATACAAATGAGTGATACACAGTGATACTGGCCCCCCACCCAATAACCAAGGCTCAGCCTGTTCCCAGCTAACGATCCCAGAGCAGGGAGAGTCGATCCCAGAGCAGGGAGAGTCGATCCCGGAGCAGGGAGAGTCGATCCCAGAACAGGGAGAGTCGCGAAACTACACTCACAATTCCCCCAGGCGGGGGCTTCACCATTCCCAGAGATAACAGTCCGAGCATCCCAGACCGAGAGCTGAGGGGGGGGAGTGCAAGCACCTGGAGAGAGATGATCCAGAGCCAAGAGAGATCCAGAAACCACAGAGACCTGGAACAAAAGGGACGATCTTTCGGAGGGTACTCACCTATATACTGGGCATGACATGTATGTCATGGAATAGGCTATTGTCTACTCTAAGTTCCAATATGAACCTAAGATCAAATCCTAGGCTGATATCTGAGGCTGTGTTCCCTCCCAGCGCCCCCCCCCTCTTCTGCGGGGAGCAGGGAAGCTGAAAGACCTTGAGATCCTGGCAAGAACTGTAAACATCACTTCTTATCAGCTTCCTTCTGTGTACAAATCCAAAACACAGCCTTTTGCTAGCTATTATGAAGAAAGTTAACTCTGTCTCTGCTTAACCCAGGACTAGTGAGCAGGAATTCAATATGAAATTTCAGTTTGTGGATGGACACTTTAAATAACCCAAGTTACTAAATCCACTGCTAAACTGCACTACCTAGCTCTTAAGTCCGGCCTACCCATTGGATAACTTCCCACATCTGATTTGCTCTTATCCTCTACAGCTCTGCAAGAATTTCATCCCTAAAATGTTCCCATAACCTTAGTAATAGGTTCAGAATATCATGAATTGGAAAATGCTCATTTGAAATAGCAGGTTTTTATGGGACACCACTTGCCAAAATGGCTTCTCAAAATTAGGGTGTGATTCATGGTCCGGTTTGGTGGCCAGGATACGGTATAAAACAAGCAGTGCCTCAGAATGCATCAATTATCTAAGAAGTGTAACACCATTATAATGTTTGCCCTTGAGTCTATGCAATCAGTGTTGCAAGAGTAATTTGAATTTAGATGGGTATATCAGGGACTGTCTGCTGCTTTTGGGGCAAGGATATGGACACCAAAGGGAGGTAAGGAGGAAACACTAGATTTTCATTTAAAACAAAATGAGCATCAACAAATTTCCATGAACAAGGCACTAATCTCAAGGAAATGGAAATCACAATGTTGAGCTACTAGTTGTGATGTGTAACATATCAAGTTCTATTAACCTTGAAAAAAAGAGTAAGAAAAAAATAATTATTATCGTGATAACTTTTAAGGCGCTTAGTAGGAATTGGGGGAAACATATGTACTATTTCTGTTGGGTATAATGATTGGAAATTTCACATAAAATACAACAGAGAGAGATCCAAATATGATGTAATTAAGATAAGTCAAAAGAGCTATGTAGAAGGCTGTGTATCACAAATTGAAGATATTTAAGGGCACCAGTGAGCAGCAGGCTAAATGATTCCTTTTGTAACAATAGACTGGATTTCCAAAAGATTCAGAATCATCTTGCAAACACTATTCCTGGACAACTATGAGATGGCATGGGATAAGATGACAGATTCTCCTGGATGTTGCTTCTTACAAAACAGAAAACAAAGGACAGAAATAGACGGTTTTCACAATTACATAAACCAGAGGTTCCACAGGGACCGTTCCTGAAATTGTGGGATTCAATGCTTTCAGAAATAATATAAAAAGAGAGCACTGAAGTAACAAAGGAGGGATTTATTTTTTCTCTTTTCTCATTTAGGATAGTCAAGTTGACAAAAAAGAACTGAAGATTCAGATTACAGTAGCAAGTGATGGGTCAATAAAACAGACCACATTCAATGTCAATAAACTCAAATTAATGTGTACACTGTAAAAACAGCCCTAAGTCTATATAAAACACTGAGCTATAAATAAGTTATTAATCTTAAGCATAGAATTTCTGAAGTCAATTAAGAAAATTAAAGAAGCACACTAGCTCAACGATGATTAGAAGGTCAACAGTGCTAGGATTTCCCAAAGAAGACCTGACAGTAAAGAAAAAAGTCTATGCCTACATAGAATGCCTACATATAATGTAGTGTGCACAGTTCTTGTCCTTGCTTCCATCTAAAAACATCCATTTCAATAAGCTGCAGGACTAAAACCAAAAAATGCTACTTCTTCACAAAATATATCTCTAAATTGTTGAAGTAACAGTTACATAAAAACTTGAGGAAACGACCTCAAGGATCATCAAGTCCAATCGTCAACCCACACCACCTAACTCACTAAACCATGTCCCTAAGCACCACATCTACACATTTCTCAAACACCTCCAGGGATGGTGACTCCACCACCTCCCTGGGCAGCACATTCCAATGACTGATCACTCTTCTAGTGAAGAAATTTTTCCTAATATCCAGCCTAAACCTTCCCTGGTGTAACTTGAGGCCATTTCCTCTTGTCCTATCACTTGCTACTTTAGAGAAGAGGCCAGCACCCACCTCACTACACCCTCCTTTCAGGTGGTTGTAGAGAGTGATAAGGTCTCCTCTCAGCCTCCTCTTCTCTAGACTAAACAAC
Source organism: Syrrhaptes paradoxus (assembly GCA_013400615.1). NCBI lineage: Eukaryota > Metazoa > Chordata > Aves > Pterocliformes > Pteroclidae > Syrrhaptes > Syrrhaptes paradoxus. The sequence continues at coordinate 28,959 of VZTO01021133.1, forward strand.
CCCAGCTCCCTCAGCCGCTCCTCGTAAGACCTGTGTTCCAGACCCTCCACCAGCTTCGTTGCCCTTCTCTGGACCCGGTCCAGTACCTCAGTGTCCTTCTTGTGGTGAGGGGCCCAAAACTGAACACAGTACCCAAGGTGTGGCCTCACCGGTGCGCAGTACAGTGGCAGAATCACTTCCCTAGTCCTGCTGGCCACACTATTTCTGATGCAGGCCAGGATGCCATGGGCCTTCTTAGCCACCTGGGCACACTGCTGGCTCATGTTCAGCCAGCTGTCAACCAGCACCCCTAGGTCCCTCTCTGCTGGGCAGCTTTCCAGCCACTCTCCCACGAGCCTGTAGCGTTGCAGGGGGTTGTTGGGACACAAGTGCAGGACCCAGCACTTGGCTTTATTGAACCTCATACAATTGGCCTCAGCCCATCGGTCCAGCCTGTCCAGATCCCTCTGCAAAGGCTTGGGTTATTTCAAGTGAGTTATTAAACTGATGACTGATGAAAGCTGTACCAGCAGAAGCAAATTTTGCATGCTCGGTGAGATACACATCAAGCCTTTTAAGTCTTGATCAAAAAGAGAAAAATTCAAAGCTATTTTCTTACACTCCAGGTGAGAACCATAAAGAGGGAGCTTGATCATTTTAGCTTAGTTAATCCATATTTATCCTGAAGTAAAATATAGTCAGTCCAAATAAACTTGAGATAAACAGTACTGAAATCCACTGTGTAATGTAGCTTTCTGTTTGAATAGCATTTCACCATAAATAAGTGCATACATCTCTACTTAGACTCTTACTTTTATTCCCTTTCAAAAAAGTATGGCACGGTATTTTGCTATTGCAGATGCCAAAAGGCCAGCATGAGAACACTACATTTAATCTTAAGTCTCTGAATAGCATCTTGGTTTTTTCCCTGTCTCCATAGCTACGTTAAGAGTGAACCTATAATCGGCAATTTTTGCGATGCATTCATCTGTAAACATGCTGTATAGACTGGAAAAGTAGTAATAAACTGAACCAGAACTTTGAACCAGTGATGGAAAACTAATTATATCAAGAGAGATAAGCAAGCCAGAAATCTGAACCATCCCCTTACTCCTTGCCCAAGTAATTACAGTATATTTTGGAGTTTACTTTGAGTGACTTTAACTGTCCAGATTGCTATCTTAATGAATGTAACTCTCCAAAGTAATCTGAAATATGAAACTTGACTCTCTTTTGCATTTCAGAACATGAAAAATGTTCTAGTGTGACTGCACTTCACACAACAGTTCAACAGGAACTGGAACAACAGCTTCCTCTTCCTCCAGAAAAACAAACACCCTATCCACTATGATCCAATACACATTCACAAAGGAGCATGTAGGAGGCACTGGACAACAAATTCCAGTGCTTACCCATGAAATAGGCACTAAAACTGGGAGCTACGAGGCTCCACTGATACTCAGGACTCACCCAGGCAGAGGCCCTTCCACTCAGGCTTAAAGGCCTCCCACATTGCCCAGCAGCAGAAACCATCAGCGACAAAGAACAAGGTGGATTTTCCACGGCAACAGAACCAACAGGCCCAAGATTCTGTGACTCACAGTTAAGTGTGCACTTATGAAAACAAAGCAGGGTGTCTTTGTCCAGATAAGTGACATCTAAATATAGCTACAAGTTGCACAATATTTTAAACCAGAGTCTGCATGTGGAATTTAAGGGACATATATACATGCTCCCACAGTGCACTGGTTTCTGCTGGCTTTACTAAAGGAAAGAAATTTTAGGCAACTGCTAAATCTAGCTGTAATGGTAGAGACCTCTGATGGTCACAGGCCGTCTCCCTAGACGGACTTCATTCTACTATGCCACATAGCAGAGTAATTTAAGCTAAAGACAAACATATTACATCTGATACAGCATGAACTTGTCTTACGCTTTTATGGTCTGATTTTTTAATACAGAGCCTAGTTTTGCCTTCCTTTGGGGGTTAATAAAAAAGCAACCGTAGCTGAGAGCAACAATTTCACCAAAGCTGAGTCCTGGGTTCATAAAATACCCATCTGCTCAGTTACAACAGTCATAAGTAAAGGCCAATTACTATAAATTGAAATAATAAAAATTAGAGATGAGAGAGCTTTACACGCAGTAATTCAACCACACACATACAAATGCACAAAAAATGCAACCAGTCCTATAATAGCAGTGATGCATAATTTGAAACTAACAACCTTAATGGTATTATTAATGGTTTTGATGGGTTCATAGTACTTTGTTATAGTACTACAATAGCAAAGTTACTGAAAATATCTGAAGCAGAAAAGTTTGAGATGTTTCAACAGTCCTCACTCTTCCTACAGTATACCTAACTATTTGCCAGCAGATACAGGTAGGAAATAAACACCTTCTACAGTGATGCTCCCTAAACTCTACTTGGTGGTCTCTGCAAGCTGTTCTGCAATGAAAGAAAGATTTCACTCATCAGACTTGCTCCTCTAAGACAACAGCTGTTGCTCACAAATTCTCAAAGTGGAAAAAAAAAAAAAGTCTACAAGGCAAAAGGCAAAACCCTCAAGGCAGCAAAATAACATGCTAGTCTGATTAGTGCAAATGACACCGAACACTTTGTACATGGCGCAAGCATAACTGTGTATTTTGGCAAAGAATGAAAGCATAAAAAGTTCTGCCTGGAGAAGCACCTGAACTGCAGTAACCTCAGACTAGCACCTTCCTTAATGCAGGCTTTGTGTAGGTGCTCAGAAAGATGAAAACTAACATACGCTCCTAAATCACTGAATAAAAACACAAAAGAATAAAGTGCACCTGAAAAAAATGCAGAGATGTCATATACTGTTTGTATTTGCAAGTGGTTCCACTAAATTAGCAGACAAGCATTCAAGTTTTACAGCCTTACCCAGAATGTACTACAAAGTTGCAAAAGTTTGTATTTGCTTTGGTTTGGGGTTTTTTTTAAGGAGAATTGGAGTGTAAGGAGTAAGGAGGCTGTAGAAGTTTTAGATTATAAACTTAAAAGAACTTAGAAGATTTTGAGGTAAGAAGGGAAGGAAATGGGAAATTTTCAGTGGAAATTCCCAGTACTAGAGAACTGAGGAGATTCAGGAATAAAATTAGAAGAATCACATATAAACTGGTTTCTAAACTTTTAAATGCTACAACACTGGATATAACTTTCATAATTTTTAAATGTGTTTCAGTAGTTGACATTAAATAAATTTTCCAGCATATCTAAAACTTCCAGTGGAACATGAGAAGAATGAGTAAGGACAAAGAGGATTTTAAAGAGTTAGAGTAGTATTTTTAAAAAGGCATGTAGACTATGTAGGGATTCTCTTCCAGTAAACTTTCAAAACAGTTTCAGCACTTCTGAATGTTCTACCATTTGGGTCTATCTACATATTTACAATGACCTTGATTATAAATGTCACACCTGTCTTGCCACGTCTAGCCTCATACTTGTATCATTTTTTTACATGTAAATATCCCAGATGATCATCACAGCAGAGATTAGAAGGAAGAATTCAATAAATAGGTCACTGATTTCAAACATTTTTGGCAAGGTTAGGGGATCACAATTTAACAAGACTGATGTCATCAGTATACTGCAATAACCAGTTCTGCAAGTTAAGAGTTCCCAGTGGATAAAAATACTAGGTCTAACATGTATGATGCGTTTTCTGGTAATGGTGCAAAGAGCACAAAAATGCAGTCTGTTTCCAGACTCTGATTTAGTGCAGTGAAGGACAGACGATGCCATGAGAATTAGAACCTGTATTTTGGCAGGCAGGTGTGATATACAAAGAGATTAAAACCTATCATATCTAATCTCTGTTCTAGTTATCTCCTTTCCGGAATTTGTCACTCAATTCAAACCAATGGGCCAGCAAATAGTTCTTTCACCATGCATGTCTTCTGGCCATTAATCTGAGGAAAATATCACTTACTACATAAAAGAAAATCAACGTGTCTCAGTCACTCCAGATAAAACTAAGCACAATACAATTTAAGAACTTGCAAATGAATACACATCCGAAATGTACATTATGAACAGGTAACTTGTTTCCCCCTATATTAACTAACTTGTTTATCCTACAACATTTCTCTACTGCATGATCAACTTTTTATGGAACTCCATTATTTAACAGTTTCTGCAATTATGAAATAACTGATATACATCCAAAAATGAAGAAATCATTCAATGTGATTCCAGCACAATTTGACCCCAACACAAAGAAAAATTTAAGTTTCATCACCTTCTTCCCTCTCACCCCTCTATCCATCAGTAGAAGAGTGCCTGAAGCTGGAACAATGACTGTATTTTAGTCTGGATGCCAACTTCAATGCTGATCTGTCAGGATCAGTGTGAGTCACAACACAGACCCTAAAAAACCCAAGACCTCTGTTTAGCAGACAGAATGCACAGAGCAGGGCAGGGTGAATTATGTTAATTAGCTGTGATATTCAGGATCCTGCTCTCTCAAAATGTGATCAACTAACCTAAGTTAAATCCTAAACTATTTTTATCTTGAAGCTTGCTGCTTCTGTTTCAGACAAGAAAAGTGGGTTTTTTATTAAAAAAGCAAAGCTTTCTCTTCCTTTCAAATGTAACAAAAATACATTAACAACCCCTTCACATCTTGGCCCATTTCCATCCTCAGATGGTAAATGGCAGGTATAAATTATTGTTTCAGATTATTTGAGATCCCAGAAAAAAAAAAAAAAAAAAAAAAGAAAAAAGAAATACTGCGTAGACCATGACACAATCCTGAATTAATGAATATAACGAGATTCAAAGGACATGCAGCATTAAGAAAGTTGTTTCTTAAGAATACCTTTATATAGAATGGATAATGAAGAACAATGGTTCCACAGCAGAGTAACTACTATAGCACAGAGATAAGGAAGAACGTGTGATATTCAGAGAATATTACAAAAATTGGAAATGTAGTTGCACATAATAGCATGATAGGGATGTGAAAAGTCAGGCAAACTAAAAGGATAATGTGATTTAAAAAAAAAAAGAAAAGACTGATTCAAAGTCACTTTGGAGAAGTACAGGAAAGATGTGCTTTTCGAAATTGTACGAAATTGGATAATGCTAGGGAAATGCTACAGATTTGAAGAAAAAAACCCCAAACTTCAAAAGTTATTAAAACCTAGCTACCAACAAGAAATATATCAGACTGGAAGACCAAGGGGAAAATTCATAAAATTTTATGTTAGTCTAATCTCAACAAGCTTTTCCTATATTCAGGAGAGAAAGACTGAATAATCCAGAAGAAAAAGTGACGCTCTCCCGAACACCTCTTAATGAGCCTATCTTGGTCCACCGAGTAGAGAAGGAAAAAAAAGGGAGTTTAAATTAAGCTTAGGAAATGCATTCATCTATGATTGAAGAATGCTCATCAGATTTTGTCAAAAAAAATTCACCCATTTAACAACTGCTTTTGTTAAGAACAGAGATTATGATTTGTAACAAACACTGGCTTGATTTTAGTTCAGAGAAAACTATATGGAAAGACTACAACTCCATAACCTATGTTCTCTTAAGGGTAAACTGTGGTAAGATTAACAGAACTGCTTAGTGAAATCAACTGTACTCATGAGTCTAGGAAGTTCATCTGACACCTGGTTTCCTAATCAACTATTGAAGATCTCTTCCTTTAGAAACTGCAGTAGCAGCAGGGGCTTCAGATCTGAAGCTATAATGTTAGGAAAGAAATAAAGCTGCATATTTGCTTCAGCTGTGTTATCAGTAAATTACTTTCTTAGAACTAGGCCTTTGGAAAAAGACATAAGGTAAGCTTCTTTTTTTCCTGTTTATTTTTGCTAGTGTTAAACTTGGGAAACTCCACAGAAATCAAATAAAAGCTACAAACAAAAGCAACAAAAAATGTGGCTCCTTACCTCTTGTTTTTGTTGGGGCCATAAGACTATTAGCACCCTTAAAAACTGTTTTCTTCAACAGCTTTACAATAACATCCTGTCTTTTGCTGCTTTCCATGAATTAAAAGTAGTTTTCGATGGCACAGGCTTACATTAAAAGGCAACTTCTGTTCTAACACTGTGGTATCTCACTGTTTCCCATTATGCTTGGAAAGACTTGATCCTTCCCTCGAATCTAAGAATATGTTAAAAGACTGGAAACAAATCTCTAGCGTGCAAGATTTTTAGATAATTCCTTGCACACTTCACATTTGGAGCGTGCTCTGCTCAACTCCATTCAGAGGGAGAGCCATGCAACGTTTCCCTGGATCTCCTCTGAAAGTCGGCACACCACACTGGAACAACAGTATTATAAGTGAACTATGACTTTTCTCCCTCTTGCCAGCAGTAACCAATTTGTGTCAATGCTTCAGTTAAAAAATTATTCCCTTCTGCCTACTAGAGTCAGCTTGAATGATCTTTAGTCCTATCACAGAACTTCCTTAGCAGTCTCAGGAGTCTCTATCCATCTATTCAGGACACTTCAGTCCGGCTTCTGTGAGAAACTGGGTTGTAGGGCACCTCTGTATACATTATGGCATATTTTTCTGTTCACAGTACTAAAAATGACATCTTCTCCAGATGCTAAACAGATGTGATTTGCAGATGTCCATGTTTCTTACTATGAATTTAACATTGGAAACTGCAGAGGGGAGTTAGACAAATCCTTACCTGAGGCAAACACGTAAGTCATTCCACTCACTACCACTCCATTAGATAAATGGCAAGTAAACAGAATTTCTGGTAAAGAAACAACAAACTGGACATCAGACAAAACCATCTCAAAGTCTAATTACTTATTACCCATTGTTTGGATTCCATTTACTTTTTTAAAAAATAATTAAATTTAAAGCATTGATGGGATTACAAGAGGCAAAATGCACTTTATAAAAATTGTATTGTAAGGAGCTATTTGAAAGGGCAGAGAACGGACACATCATTATGACACACCAAAAGCTCAGAATTTACAGAAGGATGGAGAGAAGTTTTAGTAGATGAAATAACCATAGTTTGGGCAAGGACATTGAGGACAGGAAAGCAGCTAAGGGGTCTGCCATTCAAGCTCTTCAAGAACACAACAGTAAGGTAAAAATCACAGAGCGTGACATTTTTATGCACTTTTAATGCTTTTCTTACCTATATAGTCCTTGCAGAAGTTGAGTTAATTCTTAGACTAGAAGACCTAACTCTTCTGTTACTGGTTTTCTAACATGTAATAATATTAAAGCACTTAACAACTGCAATTAATACGTCATTGCAACTACACACCATCATCAGGAGAGGAAAACATACATACAAAGCAAGGGAATACTGATATTTCAGATTTTCCATCTATATCCACAAGGTATGTTCACACAGTTTTGAATGAAGGTTATTAAACTAACACAGAAGAATCAACAGTAGAAAATGAACATCATTAACTATGTTTTCAGCCTAATTTTATCAGGAAAGAAACACAGAAGAGTCTGTTTACGAGAGCAGAGTTGACGATAAAATTTAAGATTTACCAACATAGACAACATCACAAGCATATCAAAACTAGTTTCCTGGAAATTCCTGTATCAAATGCAATAGCACATTTCAATGTACTTATATGAATCTAAAACTTCACATCATCATGGTAAATGGATGGCAATATTTTTTAAACTTAATGTCAGTGGGTTATAAAGATTAATATCCACATTCTTCCTTGCACAAATTAACTATCCCAAACTGATAGGCTAAGACAGATTCTCTATTCTTAAGAGTGATTTAAAAAACTCTGTGAACAATGGTATCATCATTAATCATGTTTCATAATTGCAATGACATTTTTACACCATTTCTTTATATGGAATACACCATCACTTAAACTGGCTATTTGCAATCAGGCCTCTCTTTCACTTGTAAAGGACAGATTTCATGGTTTTTTGTGTTCTGTAGTGTTAGATTTTCCTTTGAACACAGTATGACATACAAATAAATAGAAAAAATAAAACTGAAACAAATAAAAATTTTCATGACAATAGGTGAATTTGAACAGGAGAGACCAAATACACTTGAAAAATAAGAACAGCATTGTTAGCACATACAATAAATGCCACCTATTAACACTTAAAAAAACCCCAAACAAATCAACCAACACAAAAAACCCAACCAACCAGGCATCAGACAAAAAACAACAACAAAAGAAGTCCTATCCTTTCAAATCCTCTCAATTCACCCTTTTTGATCTGCCACTGAATTCTCCTTCCCCCAGTGCTACATCAGAGAAGTACACATATCACGCCAGGAGAGATACAGTTTTCCTGTGTGCATATGGTTTGTTTCAGCAACCTTACAAGTGGCTTGCAGCATCACAAGGAGATATTTTCACAGGGAGCCTCAGCTCCTTCCCATCCAGTCAGCTATAGCTCCCTTAATGAGCCTGGATTCAAGAAACAAAGGGACTAATCCACTTGCTACTGAGCTATGTGTAAAACTTTTGCAGACATTGATGGGAGTTACATTGTACTTTAAAAATGTCCGTAGCAGAAATCCAGCTACAAGTATTCAATTTACCCTTTAAATAATCAGTAACTCAGAAAAACTCAAATGACTAACATCATTTTATAGAATGACTTGCCATCCAAGGCTCAGGTGACACTGTGTGGAAAGGAGATACATATTGTAAACAAGAAAATAGATATTTCCAACTTTTAACAGTTTTGGGAATTACATTTTGTATCTGGCAGAAGAATCTGACCCACCAATCAATCAGAGATGCAACTTAAAGTAATTTTCAAGTAGGAAATTCTGTTGTAAAATTTAGAATTCTGAATCTGTAGAATTACTAGCAAGTATGTTTTAATCATATTTACAAAAAAAGAGCACTGTATTTTTGAATATGATCTGAGACAGCAGAGTATCAATTTTGATTGAACTATGTAATTAAAAAAACATTCTTCCCCCAATATGCCCATGCTGTAAAATACTATTTTCTGTAGAAAAAAAACAGACTGATTAGAAATCTGTTCTTGCAGTCCTTTCATCTCAAACATAACACAAAGTACATTATTTTTCCTAATTACCAAGTGATTTCCAAAAAAGTTTGATTACCATCTTCTATTACACAATTAACTTTTCTATTTAGACAGAGCAATATAGGAATGTTTCTCTCAGGACACAATAATGGTATTAATACACTGAGAAGTAGACCAAGAATGGCTTGCACCATTCCTTATAATTAATCTTAATAATTGTTTCTCTGTACATGAGCTAATAAAAAAAAACCAAACAAAAAAACAACCCACAAACCACAAAAAAAGCCCCTTTCCAAAGCAGGTAGGTGACACCACCACAAGGAAACACCAATTCAGATCACTTAAGAACAAGCACGACACTGTACGTTAAACAAATTAAATTAACATGTGTCAAAATGTTCTACCAGAGCTTATAGAAGATGCTCTACACATGGGTTAGAGCAAATATATGAATGTTTACTTTTTTGGACCTCATGATACACATTACTGCAAGATACAGTTTCTGCTTTGACTTACTGTGAAATACTGTCAATCACTCAGCTCAACCAAAGAATTTAAAATACATCAAAAAGCCAGGAGTCTACTCTGAAAAGAGTAGCTGCCCAATGACATATTTTTTTGTCTAATTATTATTGGAAGGTCTATTGGAAAGTCTCTAACACTATTCTTAAAGACAAGGAAATTTTGTAAAATATCTGAAATGTGACATTTAAATGAATCACGGTTGTGTAGTTAAAAAGAAACATTTAACTCAGAGATTCATGCATTTAATTCAGTAGGAACTGACTTGTTTCTTATTGCCTTTATTAACAGCTCTATAATACATGCAGAAATTTTAGTTTCCATCCAGCAGGAAAGAATTGTAACCTCACAGACCCTATAAGCAACAGGAAGATTCACTATTGGCTTCCATTAAAGGATAACTTACACAAGGAAAAAAAAATAATCTTCTGGCTATTTTTTTCTGTACTAAGATGCTGCGATACATGTAGGAGAGTAGCTCAATGAATAACCAACTTGCACTATTTGCAGTAAATTCTTCTACGTTCAGACCTAAATCACTTGCTAGGTATACCAGCTGACCACTATAAAGCAAGGACAACCTTCATGCTCTGAGGAAAAGTCTGTATCCAGCATTGGCAAAGCCAGAAAGGGCCTAAATAGGGATCTCTGCTCACAGTTTTTGCACTGGAATATCCAAATACAAAGCACAAGGAAGAAACACCACTCTGTCCACCAGCCTTCAGTTACCGCAGTAAAGGTGATATTTTGGAAGATACACAAGTAAGCTTTAGAGCAATGAATAGCCAGGCTACCTAAGTTCCCTTTTAGAGAAGACTCAACCATCATGTTTAGTGAGCAAATAATTCGTGAAAATGAACTTAGTTCTGACTTCACTTACAATGGTTTCAAACTACTGACATCTTCAGAACTATTCATGCTGCATACATACATACTGCTGCATAAACCAAATAATTCTAACAAACAGAATTAAAGTGCAATGGACGTGCCCAGAGAAAAATGGGCAAGCACAGGGCTGCACAGGGCCCACAGGCCATTAGGAAACACAAAAGTTAAACCACATTTAAAGAAGATAAGTTTTTTTTCTTCCTGTTCATGTTACACTAACTTAAGAGAAGACACAGAAGTTGAATTGGGATCTTTAAACCACAAGAAGTAGAACAATTGTTTTCTATGTTCTGTTTAATTGTTGAAGACACTCACTGCTTCATTAAATACGGTTTACTGCTATCAAAGGTCTCTTCGGTGAACACGTTTATAAATACATTTTGTTTGACAAATATTTGTAATGCTGAAAATGCTATGGTGGGTTCCACAGCAACTAGAACAAAGTACATTGTGAGAATTGCCTTCTTTTACGTACATGCAGTTCCTTTTCTAGACGGAGACTTCTCACAGCTGCAGAGATCATTCTGAAACTTAGAGCTACATGAACCTGTGAGAATGGATACATGTACCCACTGTAACATATTCATTGTGCTTCATGCATCTAGTTTGTTCAAACAACTTCTACCCAGGTCTATACTGTACAGAGTAGAAAGATCTACTGTGTGGGGACGTTTTAAATGGAAGCAAAGGCTTCACAAAACCTTACACGATCTAATCCTCCATTGGTTTCCCATTGAAATGTGATTAAAAGTTTTCAAAGCATATAAAACAACAAGATTCTTAAGATTATCATACCTGAGACAGCAAGAAAATCATCAATACTTGTTATATCATCCACAGCTTCAGTAAGAACATGGATGTGATTCTCCCATATACTCCTGTACATCTCCATGTTGTTTTTCACAACTTGACTTTTTGGTCTGGCAGCAAGAGCTAAAGCAGCATTAATAACCTGTACCAAAAATAAACACAAAACCCAACATCTAAATAACTGTGTCTTCAGAAACAAAATTTTATGTTTTACTTAAAATTGCAGAGCAAGAATTCTGTTCTCTAAGAAAAAGCGTTGTTCAGCTTTTGTTTCTATTCTCAGCAGGAATATCAGTCAGATGTCCCATCCCTGGAGGTGTTCAAGGCCAGGCTGGATGACATTTTGAGCAACCTCGTCTAGGGGAAGGTGTCCCTGCCCACAACAGGGTGGTTGGAACTAGATGATATTTAAGGTCCTTTCTAACACAAACTATTCTATGATATGATTCTACGTTGCTTTAGGCTAACTGCTGTTTTGGCTTCATAAATTAACAAGTTAATGGAATAGGATAATAAAAGTCTCAACATTTTATTTTTTTGTTGGAGAATCCATACTATTCTGGTTTGCAAGATATTAATACAAGGAAGTTTTTACTTACACACACTTACTGATACAGGGTACACCAGTTTTGACTTTACAACTGTTATTAGAGAGCTTATTATGAAGTATCTTCACGGAAACACATGTTATCAGCCTCTGTCATGTAAAAGCAGAAGTTTCTGCCAGGGCAACCAGTATCTCTTTTAGGATTAGTGGCATGAAATATTCCACATAGTGCATGTATATAAAAGCAGCAGACTGATATTTCTAAATCTGTTAGGCCTAAAATTACTGTGTTCACATGAAGAGGGTACATTCCATCTCTCCCTGGAAAGACTAATTGAAGATGGAAATACTGGATCCTAAAGTGATTACTTCTATAGATACCTCTTCAATCAGTTAATTAGCTCGATGGGTTTTGTTCCTAATATGGCTTTTTGTTGATGTTGAATCAATCTATAAATATTATTTAAACTAACACATATCTCATGTAGAAGTTGAACATTAACCTTACACTAACCTTTTTCCTCATCCCAATATTGCTTATTTATCAAGGGGAGAATGGTTTTAAGAAGACAAAACACTGTGTAAAGCAAAAAAAAATGGAAGGAAAAAATATATATCACACTAATCCCCAGCGCTGACAGTATACGTTCATGAAATGTTCTTGTGTATCACACCACTGTAATAAAGTCATTGCACCAAAGAATAAGAACTAAGGAATTCCTCATCCTAAGCCCATCTGACGTGTCTTTACATTAGTATCATTGGCCCTGTTCTGGATCATAAGCTAAATTTGTAATAAGTTTCATTTGGTTTGTATTTTTACATATCACATGAACTTACCACAGCTGGTGAAATTTAAATAAATTTAAATAAATTTATTTAAATAAGTGATGAACTCACTAAAAATTTATGCTCTCATACACAATTACACTTTCACAAGAATACCAGTGGGACTGAGTCCTCTTACTAACGACTACGATAAGGAAAAGCAGACCACATTCTTACTACTTCATCAAGCAGTTGGAGAAGGAGGAGGGTATGCAACTACAACTAAAAAAAAATATAAGATTTCTTTAACAATTCCACAAGTGATCTACAAAAATAGAATTCTGTCCCAAAAATATAAATATCAAAGCATCCTACCCTCCAGCAAGAAAAAAAAAATCCCAACAGGCAACACGAATTTAGAATTGAAGCCAAGTGGACAGGTAGCAGCAACAACACATCTCCATCAGTCAATGAACACAAATCCACCATGCCAAGTGGTTGCAAAAGATAAGATCTTGTCAGAGAAAGCAACAGTCTGAGAAGTAAAACAGAAGAAACACCTGAAAAAACATGAGGCAAGTACTTTGCTCTACTTTCACACGATTACGTTTTTTAAATACCTATCAATTTTGGGGCACCATACTTTTAGAAAGACATAGAGTTTCACACTGAAGACAGATCAGCAGCAATATAATCATCACAGATCTAAAAAATATGAAACCATAAGAAAACACTGAAAAAACTTAAGTCAGTCTAGAGAGGAGAGAGCCTGCAGAAAAACAGAGACTAGCTACAGAGATGAAATTAACAAAGTAAAGAAAAATCTTCAAACTGTAGGAAGGGAAAAATTCAAAAAGAACAAAAACCACCTCCTAAATCAACCAAATAAAGACTAACTCAACTTCTTGCAGGCAAAATGCTCTCCACTTACCTTAAATTCTCTAACACATAAAAACAGTAACTTACTTAAGATTAAAACATCAAGCACACTAATTGCTGAACTGAGGAAGACTACATTACTAACATGTCATTTGTTGCATAAAATAGCTCTAACATGCAACGTTACATCAATATACCAGAATTATTTACAACATGTTTTTGTAAAACAAGAGTGGAATTATCGTAAAAGTGTTACTTGATTTTAAATAATGACACAATGAATATATTTAAGCACTGGTTAATTGTTGTCTAAATGTAACCAACCAGGAGCCCTGCCATCTCACAATTTCTATTGCATTAGGGGTGAACTATACTGCAGAGCCTTCCTATTTTCACAAAACATCTGCAAAGTCATGTAGAAAACCACAAAATGCATTGAATAAAGCTGAAGTTCTCATTCTCCCCATTTTCCAGATTACTAATATCAAAACTCTTTAATTCATTAGACTATCAGTTTTTGACAATGAATTCTGCCTTCATATATACCACGCAGCTACCTTAAAGAACACACTATCAAACTACTCATATTTGGAAAAGAAATTAAAATTTTAGTGAAGAACCAAAGTAAAGAATCAAGTTACTTCTGATTAAAGACAAAAATGCGTGCTATAGGAAAGAAGTCTGAATAGTTGAGCAATTTGAAAGTCCTGAGTCTAATCAGTCTTTTTTTAAAGCTGCCTAGCTTGATATTTAAAAATATCTGATAATAATAATGACAACAACATCATTAATAAAATCACTTGACCTGCACCTCAGATAACGTGGAATAATACCTAAATTTTTTTTTAAAAAAAGCACCTCAAAATCGATCACTGCCAGTTATGATTTCAGCAGTTTCCCTACGAAACAATTTTTTTCTAGAAGTACAGCTCCCACACCACACAGCACACTCATAATGAAGTCTAAAGGGTCACTTAAAAGAAGTCCTATTTCATGTAGTATCCTTAAAACAAAGCCACTGACATTTAGAATAGTAGATATTACAAGCAGATGACAGAATACTGCTCTTGCCAAGCCCAGTAAGCAATTAGAACCTACTACTCTTTTTTCTTTTGCTTACAATTTTCCCCATAGTTTTCAGACATCCTTTAAATATAGCCCCTTTGTTTATTTTATACATAGTCCAGATCTACAAAATCTGCAGCTAAAGAATTTATCAGCTGTATCATCCAGCAGCAGATCTGTCTTGATGGTGGTATGATCCTACCCCTAGAAGCAGTCACACCATTTCTGTCTCTTATGTAAAAAAACACAATCCAAATTCCCCATTCTCATTTACTGTTGTTTTATAAATGCAACTGCCAGGACACATATATGGTTAAAAAACTGAATGCATAGAAGGTGCCTTGTATCTTACTTTGTAAATAAAATTCTCTTCTCCAACAAAATGCGAGAGGGAATCATAGTGACTTCCAGGGAGATCAGAAAAGAAGCTCTCCCAAATGAATGCTGAGTGCAGCTTGGAGCATTGCTAAAATCATGCATTGTTTCTAACATCTGACAAATATTAATAGCACAGCAATGCTGACAAAGATTAAAAGGTTGATCGTTTTTACCTCATCAGAATACAGACATTAGAAACGAGTCACCAGGGACTTTGAAGCCCTATTCAAAGACACCAACAACAGTGCCTATCTACTAGGCATAAGCAAACTGCTGTAATAAGCCCTCTGCCTACATTCCACATGCACTATTCACTTGCAGCACCACTTTGCATATGCAGGGTCTCTTCTTGCAGACATGTATTTATGCTTTGATAGCCAATTGCTTCTGGCTTCTCCAGTAAGCCAACAGACCACTCAAACTGCTGAAGGCTTAAATTTTCATTTATGTATGCTGCTTCTACTGAAGGCTCTGCAAGTAAACTTTTTTTTTTCTTTTGCAAGGAGTTAAAAGCACGGAGCTAAAGAGCTTATTAGGGTTCACTTTTATAAAGGTAAGTGTTCAGCGTTTTCGTCTGCTATAGTACTACCTTTGGCACTAAACAAGCATGTTTGGGACAGCTCACATGACTGGA
>VZTO01021135.1:0-14805 GCA_013400615.1 Syrrhaptes paradoxus
CTTACAGATCTAAGAAACAATTCTTACGAAAACTTCCCAAAAGTACTTTTCAAAGCCACAGACCTATGCAAAGTTAAAAACAACCAACCAACATTTAGTCCAGCTGTGGTCCGTCATTTGTCTCTTCGGGCAAAGCCAATTAATTCTGACCGGAATAGGTGCTTCACAACTTACTCACAAGTTACTCCCAAGTACTGCTATTGGATAAATGGTACACGAAATCTCCGGATATCTATAGCGAGTCAGACTGACTCACAGTTTACCAACTTCCTTCAACTTTCTTTGAAAACAGAAATTCAAAGCTGCTAGTACATCTATTGTTAGTGAAGGATGGCTTTTGCAGAGAAAACAAAAAGTCTAAAAACACATCTCCATCTGTCACTTCCTGTTGGAGAGTTATCATCCTCTCCCCTTCTTCTGGCTTTGTATTTTTTTTCAGGAAGAATGAACACCAAGTTTTATTGGAAAGAACATAGTGCAATCTTCCTAACTAGGAACACACAAGTGAACAAACATAATCTAAGAATTAAGCTGTTAAGAAAAATATTTGTGTCAACTTCAGGAACTCATGTTCCTCAGCCATATCCAAAAAGATAACAGCAAAAAACCACCTCACAGTTTGGCCAGAAAGTTTCTTTGCATATTCTCTGTATTTGNTGTTCCAAAGCCCCCTCCTCTTCTTCTCTGTGTGCTTCCTTAGCTGAAACAGAGGGGGAAAAAAAAATCCAGTCTCGGGGCAGTGATTTCAACCTGGCTGAAATTTTAGAGATTACTTTTGCAAAAACCATCCATTTGCTTATTTTTATTCACACTGTAAAAACTGTGCATTCAATTGCAGTGGATGGTTTGGAAAGCAGGACATACCTCAGAGAATGGGTAAAGAATGGGAGAAGCTCTCTTCTGCATTAAAGGAACATTTATGAGATCAAACTGAAGGCTTCCTTTTGCTTTAATCCTTGACAGATGAAAACAGTCATACTCCCTTAATTAGATGTAGAGCATACTTCATGTAAAAACTGATGACAGAAGCATGATCTCATCTTCAGTCACTTCAGAGCCACCTACAAAGGAAACACCCATTGCCCAATGTAGCTACAAATTACGTTCCATCCGTGGAAAGAGACAAAACTCTTTTATTTCTCATCTCTCAGCAAAAATCTCTGTAACACCTACAGACCAAAGAATTCCCGCATGAAGAGCGCAAAGAAACAAAGGTCTCTTCCTACATGCTTTTCCTTGGGTAACAAGAATAACTGGCAGACAATTCCAACTTTCAGAACATATAAGTGTTTTGTTTGGGCCATATAGCTAAGAAATAGGTTTTAAAATAATCAATGCATATGTAAAGCTTGATCTGTTGAGACAATCTCGAGGCAAAGGACCATCGAGGATCAGACTGGAGGTGTGGGGGTGGGAATGGTTTAATGGAAAGAGAAAAGGAGGATCTGGAAACTTCCTTCACACAGCTTCATGGATTGCAGTTGCTTTTGGCCCCTCCTTATAAATTGTCCCTTGCCTGAACAGTCCATATGTTCCTGGAGATTCTCAGAATCAGCTTATACAACATTGTGCTAAGGAGGCTACAGACACCAGCAGTCAAATCTGCTGCCTGTTAAGCAGAGATAGATGATGAAGCAGATGTTAGAACAGAGAAAGCAAGCCAGACTACAGACAGCCTTGCTGTTAACAGTGATGTGCAGGACAGATTGATAGGTTTTCTTTACTGTTTCTTTAAATAATTTCTAAAAAAAGACTAACAAGGCACAGAAAACAACAAATACCCTGAACAAATATGTGAAACCTTGGTTTAGATGAAGCCAAATATTCTTGAGTTCAGGCTCAGTTTATTAATACAATGCAGGCTGATGTTAAAGAGTTAGTTTGGTATGACAGAATAATGACTACAAAATGCCTGTAGGAGAGGTATTATTGAGCCAATCTGAGGAAAAATCCAGAGTGGTCCAAAATATCTGAACTCACGCCTAGCTTAATGAAAGCACACCCACACCTAACTAGACATCCTAAATCTAACATTTCACATGCATACAGAGCATACCCAGATAATCTCCATACCTTTAAGAAATAAAAAGAAGTTTCTCACAAGTGGTTCTGGATTGCTGGTGCAAAACAGAAGCAAAGACAAGAGCATGGAAAGGGAGCAGGCACTGAGAAAAATCAGAACAAAAGGGGTTTTATATTTTTCCTTGAACACTTCTTACTGACCCTACTGTTGCATCACACAATATCTTTGTCATGTTCAGATTGTACATGTGAAAACACAGCACTAAATTAGTTTAGTTTTCTTCCTAGATTAGGAGCCATGGTTATCTGAGGTTCCAACACTCACACACAGTGACAATGTTGACCTAAATTCAGGAAGACTTGGGTAGCTCATGTTCCCTAAAAACAAAGCCTGCAGCTGATGGAAACAAACCAGGGTAGATGCCATACATGATATCAGACCAGATATCAGAGCTCCTACAGCTCACTTCATTGTTACTAGGCTTGGATCATAAGCAGCCTAAATACGTTTACAACTGCAAGGGTCAGCTAACACTAGACAGAAAGGAGTTGCCCAGTATGGGTTCTCATTTGAAACAGAAATCTACAACATTCCCTAGCAACATGAACTTTCAGAAAGCAATCATCTGATTTAAAAGAAAACAAAATAACAACTCAAGCATTAATAGTTTAAATTGTGAAATGGCCAGGAGCAGTCTTTGCTGCTGCATGAAGCTGTTTAATTCCCATACTGCAGTCAGTACCTGTCTTAACTATGTAATATTTAAGTAAAAAATAACCTCAGCCTTCTATTGTTAAATGCAGGCCTTGTTTGTTTAAAATATATATGTAAAAAGACAAAAAAAAAAAAAAGAAAAGCAAGTTCTACATCACAATTTACCTATTCAGAAAAGAAAAAAAATTACTTTCTGAAGTGGGACTAGAATCGTACTGGTAAAAGACCATTAAAGGGCAACAGAAGGCTCCAAAGGCTCTGGGGACAATAAGTAAACATGCTTTAGAAGGAAGCAGACATAGGGATCGAACACAGTGCTGCTCTTTCTGAGGAAGAGGATACATTCAGATAACTGAGGAAAGCACCCCTATTTTGACAAAAGCATCTGGGAGAGAAATCTGTGTAGAAATGAAACCTGAGTACTTCTTGGAGGCTCCCAAACAACTTAGAGTACTTGGTCATGGGACTGAAAACAAACTTTTAACTGTGAAAGATGACATTCGCTAGTGTGCATATGTCAGCATGGCCATGCAAAACTAGCCATACACACTTCAGTGCTGCAATCTTTGTAGGTAACTCCCCATCTGCAAACATTCTTCACTATGGCAAGATCGATATATTAGAAGACTGGCGCAAAAATTATGCCCTACATCCTTATTGCCACAAATGTTGGCTTTACAAATCGATTGTCTCATTTTTGAGACATCTTTGAAAGTTCACAGGAACTCACTGCAATTTGGGATTAAGATTCACAGGCGCTATATGCAGCTGATGTCAAAATCAATTGTGATATCAAATTAATTTTTTCACAGCAATGAGTATTTTTATACCTGTTTGAAAATAAACCAGACCTGAAAATCCCTAATCTCAACAAACTGTAGGTGTTACACCATCTCAGTGTTTTCTTTCCCCTGCTACTAGAATGACTCATTCCAGGATTACTACAATAGGATGAAACTGATGCAGCCAAGGCATAACAAACATTACATTGTCCTTGAGAATGTAAATACTGTTATTTCAGCAATTAAAAGAGAACGGTCTTGCAACAAGAGACTTCCTTTACCCTACAAGGAAGTTCTGGAGAAAACGCTGGTATCTGTTAAAACACACACACAAATGCTATCATCTAAATTTGTTCTGAATTAAGCTTTGAAGCAGTCCTGGAATATTAGGCCATTCCTCAGTCGAGGGTTACTATGATTCAGGAACTTTATGATGCTTTTAAACATCTAGGTTTTACACAACACATCCCATTTTGCAAACCATGTCAATGCCGAAACAGCATTTTAATCACTAAGAAAGATTTCCTGGTTGTCCTTAGAAGACACTGAACCAGGAAAGCAAGGATTAAGCAATCAAAAAAGTATCAGACACTTAATTACTGTGATGCTTCATTCTCAAGAGCTCTGTTGAGATTATAGGTCATGCAAAAAATTTGGATCATCCTAACCCCACTACATAATTCCCAATACTCATCTTCAGTCTCACAAAAACCAAGTGCAATGTCAGCGAGCACAGTAGCAGTTACTGATACAGTGATAAAGATCAATGCAGAACACAAAGTTAGACACAGTTTCTCCAATCCATAGTGACTCCCTTTTCCTTTACCGCTACCCAAATGCAGTGTTTAGGGCATAACAAGATGTTTGCATATAACAGTATGAAAGCAATTACAACAGTAAACTCACCTGGAAGTCAAATACATGCAGAAAGCTTCCTCAGAAGCCTGATGAAAGCCCTCATAAGCACTAGGTTACACTATAGTATAAATCTTATGGACCACGTGTAAATGGCACCTCCAAGCTTACTACACACAAAGCATTTTAAAGTCTCTTCAAGCAGCCTGATGAAGTATCAATGAGTATCAATTTACACAAGCAAACTTGACATGCTTTCCAGTACCTGATCCTTGTCATGCAGACCTCGTGGATCCTGACTAGGGTCATTGTTTGGAAGAGCTTACAGATGGATCCCAAGGCTAAGATGCTTCAGAAAAAAAAAGAAGCCATTTTATCAGTCATAGCACATGTTTGTTTTTCTTTTATTTTCTCTGAACCACAGCTGAATCACAGTCCTAAACGTTTAAAATAAGACTTTGCTGAGCAAAAGAAAAGGTAAGTAATTTTAACTTGCTTCAAACCACCCCACCTTGATAATTGCTTCCAAAGGTTAAAACACAGCAGACCTTTGGTGGCCTCTGCTGGAGCACAGCTGTAGGGCTGAGAGCTTTCAAATACCGTCCTAGCTGCTGGATTTGACGCCGGTTTATAAATCGAAGCTACGGAGCAGACTATTCAGAGACTCCAGCTGTTTTAAGAGAGCAACTATTAGAAAGAAACATCGGAGATCTAAAAGTTTCCAGATTACCAGTCTGAAAGATGAGTATAAGACCCTTACACAAGTATGTTCAGACAGCATGTACTTTTTCATCCTCGAAAAATATGCAGAGGAAACAACAGGTTTCAAGCAGGGGGAAAGCAAGGGCAGAGTTCTCTAATAAAGCAAGTGCATGCCACTGGTAGATCAACCTTGACACTCCACGACTCAAATCTAACATACTTGGGCTCCAGCACCGCAAACAAGGCCCGTGCCAAGGCACTTTAGCCAGGCAATCAGGCGTTCGGCTCCTGGAACGGCGCGTTCCTTTGTTTTACAGCTCCCTGTTAACTTGAAACTTCCCCTGACCCAGTTAGCCAAAGCCCAAGGCACGGCCGGAATCCACTCGGAATGTGCCAACATAAAGATTTCAGGAATTCTGTGTATAACAAAGGCAGCCCGAACCCCCCGCCGTCGAAGCCGTGTGCCTGTCGGGGGGGCGCCCCTCCGGAGGGGGGAAAAAAACCCAAACAAACCCAGGGTAAACAAACCCCCTGATTCATCGGTGACATCTCTCCCATTTCCCACGTAGTATCGCATTCTCCCGGAAAGCGCTTAGCACGGAAAAAGTCACCGAGAGCCCCTTAATCCCGTTAGGGAAAAGCCGATCCCAGACCCGCGCCCCAGGTGCGCGTCAGCGGGAGCGGAGCGGGGCCGGGCCGGGGGGCGCCGCAGCGGGAAATCAGCCACCGCCCCGGCCCCCGCGGTCAGAAAAGGCAAAGTCCACCCTAGGAGCGAAGGCGGGCGGTGCAGACAAGGAGAAAAAGCCAAAGCACACAAAAGAGGGAGAGGGAGAAGTCGCGCAGCTCGGGCCCTCGAGAGAGGACCGGGGGGGGGGGGGCGGGGAAGGGAGGGGGGATAGGGGAGGGGGATGGGCGGTGGAGCGCCGCACCTGCCCGAGGAGAGGGGACAGACCGGCGGGAGGCACGGGGCCGGGGGCATCCCGGCCCGCCCCGCACGGGGGTACTCGCCTGCTCGTGGAGGCAGCCCCGGTGCGGCGGCAGCGTCCGGCAGCGGGAGCAGAGGTCCCGGCAGGCAGCCCGGCGCCGAGCCTGCGCCCCTGTCCCGACGCTCAGCCCTGCCCCGAGTCCGAGCGCGGGGCCGAGGCCGGGTCCGGTGCGGCCGCTCCCGCCGAGTCGGGCGATTTCCGAGTCGGGCGGGCGGGCTACCGGCCGCAGGTACCGGCCTCGCCCCCAGGTGGGGAGGTGGTGGAGGGCAGGGAGGGGAGGAAGGGGAGGGGGGGCGGTCCGCGGCGGCCAGCGCACCTCCTCCGCAGGCGCGGCTCCACCTGCGGCCACCACCACTCTCGCCCCCCCTCCCGGCGGAGGGGTGACTTGCCCGGCTACCCCCGGCTCTCGCTCACACACAGACGCGCGGCAGAGGGCGGAGGAACAGGAAATACCGGTTGCAGCCCGGTGCTCTGCGCCGCTGAGTCACCTCGGCGGGGCCGTCCCGTCCGCCTCGCCCCCCGACTTTTCTCGGCCCGTCCCGTCTCCCGGGAGGGGGGCTCCGGCTCTGCCCCCCCGGCCCAGCGCACCCACTCTGCGTAGCCCGTGGCGAGGCCGGTCCGGGGCGCAGCGGTTCCCGCGGCCGGCGCCGGGTGCGCGGGGCAGGGGCGGGGCTGGCGGAGCGCTGCGGCCGCGGCTGCTCTGGGGGTGCAGTGTCACCCAGCCGGGCCTTTGTGTGTTTTTTCCGTTTACATCAACGCTTTGTTAGGAACGTGGGAGCCCTGCCCACGTAAACTTTCCTAACTGGAAGACCTCTGAGAAGGCTTCTAAAGCTACAGTGCAGGGTTCCACGTACGCTTCTGAATCTGCTTTTTTGCTGCCTTTTACCAGAGAAGAGCTACGGACATCTTCCTCCTGCTTTCCTGGTGTGCTCTGGCAGCTCCGGGGAGCTGGGTGTTCCCATTGTCACTCATAGCTGAAACATCCAAGATTAGCAGAAGGCACAGCAGCCCCATGCCCAGGCCTGAACATGCAGCGTCACTCCCCAAATCGTACCAATACAGTTCCGGAAACGTTAACCTACCCAAAGGCAACTGCACTTCAGGATGGCATTCCAAAGGTATCAACTTTCCGACATCACTGATGTCCTGCAGCGTAAATGAGAAAGGCAAGGCCAAACAGCCCTGACAGGATTCTTTGGAGTCCTGTTTCTTCTGCATTGTAAAACACTAAATGTCACCAGGAATTCCTTATCTGCTCTCCTGGGTGGTTAAACCCAATGCAGGCACCTCTAACATTAAACCATATACTCCCCCGGTATCAGGTGTGTGACACAAAATCTACTTAAGTTTTCTGGTTTGTCATTAGTTGACGGTGAGAAAGGGCAGATGATTTTTCAACAGATACTAAATATTCTAGATTCTCAAAGCATTCCTAATTCACACTGGTTTCTTCTTCGTTAGGTGCTGATTATGTTTGTGCAGTATGCCTCATATAGACATGCAGATAAAGAAGGCAAACAGTGTTCTTCATGAAGGTGCTGGACTTTGGAAGGAGGCACCAGAAAAGCCTATTTTATTGACAGCAAATAAAAAATTGCATTCACACGTATTGAAAAAGCCGCCTTGTAGCTATAGTTAATAATCAACATGCATATGCATACAGTAAAAGCCCCAAACATCAAAATGAAGAAAAAAAAAATTTAAAAAGGACTAATTCAGTAACTTGACACTTTCTGTCAGCTATAGACAGACTCAGCGATCAGTACATAATACAATATTGCTCTCAGGCAAAATCAAGGCATAAGTAGTGGAAATTTAGTCTTACTTCCAGGTATGCATCAGATTATTTGGTTTACACTCTACTGGGTATATGTTTACTTAACAAATGTTTAAAACCTTCATCTGTTAGTTCTCTAAACATTTTCATTTTTCTGAAGCTACTTTTGTAATAGTGGCCTTACGTTTAATGGTTCTAAAATGCTGTGAAGAGGAGTAATACTATAGACATAGTTAATGTATTCCTAAACTTTTTCTTTAGTAGAATAGTAGAGAACATTGATGGCTAGCAGAAGAGCCTATGTTTGGAAACTAACAATGCTTACAAAATTACTCATTGTAATACTGATCACTTAGCATACTTACCATGACAGGATCAATTTTTAAAACAATTCAGCAAACTGGAGAGGCCAGCAACATTATATGGCTTGTTTTAAACATCTATAGTTTCCTTATCTAACCTTGCCTGTCTTTCCTTAAACTGAACTCCAAAAAAAGTTTGTAATTAAAAACTGTTTAAAAAAAATTTTTTATTTGTTCACAGTTCTGTTTATTCTACCCCCCAGTGAAACAGCGTCCACTGGCTATCTCCCTTGGTAGAGGTCATGAATCTTGTCTTTGTGCTACAACTGCCAATAGTACAATTTATATAAAAGACAATTTGGAACAGAGTGGGACAGAACTCCAAACAACTTCTTCTTACCTTTAAATAGGAGTTAAAAAAAAACAACCCAACAAACTCAATGGCAAAATGGACTGGAACAAGTTTGATCGGTTACAGTTACAAATAGTGGTGTGCAGTAAATTGAAAATACTATCCCCTAAGGGGCCACAACATGATTCAGCTTGCCCCTAGTCTTTCCTTGCCCTGCCAACGACATCAGCCTTTGGGCAAAGTTAATCTCTTCCTGATAGCCTTTGCTTCTGCCCCTCCCATGCTTCCTTTTCTATTTTGAATGCTCTTCCAGGTATTTTGGCAAGCCTCAGCCTTCCTTCCCACACATTCCAAAGCTGGTTAGTACAATCACAGAGTTCAACCATTAACCCGAAGCTGAATGTAATCAAACACAAGCCTCTGCGAACCTCCCTTCCCTTATTCAGCTACCACCTCTTCAGGACAGGTCTTTATCACATTTATTGAAGCTGCTAGAAGACTTTGGGAATTTTAAGGAAACAAGACTGGATGATTTTATCACATTGAACAGTCTTGCAGGGGAGAGGTAATGTTTCCTAAGAATTATCACAAGTGGAAAGGAAATTAAACCAACAAAGACCAGACAAGCATTTAGGCACATAACTCCTGACAAGCAAACATAGTACTTTGTGTCCAATACAGACTGTGACTCCAAATCAATCAAGACTTCCAAAGAACTCACTGGCATACAGGAAACAATGAATTTCAGCAAGGTTGGCCATGCTAGGACTTTCAGACTGCAGGGCAGAAGCAGAAAAATACAACCATCACCTGCAGAAAGAGTGATTAGCTAGTGGTGAAAACTCAGATATACCTAAAAAACTCAATGCACCCCACCTTCTCTGCTGTGTCTGAGCATCCAGTACAGCTACAAATGCCAATACTCATCTTTCAAAAGTACTCTGTGTGTTTTACTTCACTGAAGACAGAGTAACTGTCACGGTTCTTACCAATACTAAGTGTTTGTAGTGTGTTATCAGAGGATTTTCCTTCAGCTTTTTCTTTTAGGAGAGGTGAAGCAAGAAAATACTTACGAGATGTCAGGTGTGTAACCTTGGAGCAATCTGCTTATTCAAGTATGTTAGGGAAGTAAAAAACAGTCTGGAAGAGTCCTGGGGCAATACGCAAGTCTGATAGCGCCTCCTTTGCCATGGAGCATGAGGGCTGACAGAGTCCTTGCCCTTGCTTACAATTTGATGTAAGTATTAGAGCAAAAAATGAGTCATGTCCTATGATTAATTTTGTACACCAAGATAAAACTCATGTGAACTTGCTGATGCTATTTATCTCCACCAGTTAGATTAAATGTATTTATTACTCAGCTACCTAAAACCAGGAAATTGCTTGCATAAATAGCAGTAGCATTATGGACGAAGGGCAAGGCATATCAAATGCGAAAGCTAAAGTGCTCTTACAAAATCCCCCCGATCAGGAAAATTTTCAACAGAATCTTTCCAGAGATTAAGAAACACAAGGAATTCAAAACAATATGGATGTCTGTGGTCTTCAGCTTTATCATCATAGCCTGAAATCACACCTTTACATAGTGAGTTAAGAATTCTATATGTAACTTTGCTTTGGTATGAACATTTTCACTAGACGTTAAGGAAATGGAGAAGGAACCTCTGAATATGAATCAGATTCACATTAGTAAATATGATGCATGCAAATTATGTAGAAAATAACTTTTGGAAGTCAATCAGAATAATAATTACACAAGCTATATGTGATCAGGCAAAGGAAGAACCAGGAGGAAGGACACTTGATTCAAGTATCAATTAATATCTATAAAAATGTGTTTAAATAGCTATTTGAACCACTTGGAGATAGAGCTAAATATGCATTTTCCATATGCTACAAATTACTTTCACTGTTCTAAATTCAAAACAGTAAAAAGATGTTCCATTTTCAGCTTTCCTTTGTTAAAAAGAAGCATCTCTTGTATCATATTGGTAGTCATTGTATTTACCTCATCCACTAGAGTTGAAATGTCAGGTAATTTGTCATATTTTTTGAGTGAAAAACATGCAAATAGTGTGCAAAATTAAGAAATTCCTGCTTCCAGTGAAACATTGTTCTCTATTTAATGGTGGGAAATAGCAGGTAACAACACTTATACTTTAAATGAAATACTGGGCAACAATAATATATAGTTACTGTTTTTCAGTGACAAAATTATTCACAACTGTAACTAGCTAGCCAGAGGATCATGCCAAACTAACAAGTGTCAGAGAAACCAAGAAGAAAAAGTTTGCACTGAACATCTTTTCATATATTGATAATTTATTGTTTCTTCAAGAATTAGTCAACTACTTTGTGCTTCCATTTTACAGGCAATTAAAAACTACCAGTGGCAATAATACAACAGTGCAAGTGTTGAAGTGTTCTTCTTCCAGTTCACAATTTATTTTAAAGTTTTTTGGTTTAAGATCTGGATTATATAACTAATTTCAATCTCATTTTTAACAGCCTGAAAAAGCTCCAAAAGTATAAGTACCATACTCAATTCTAAAAGGCAAAAAAGTCAAAGTTCCTGCATCAGCAGAGTACTAGGGGGAACCTAGTTGTATCATGATGAAAAAAGCCAATGTAAGCACACTTAAGAAATGCAGCAGAACAAACTAACGTTTTTTGCCACCATGAGAGGATCTTAATGTTGCTCAACTGAAAAAAAAAAAGTCAATACATTCTGTATTTTCACTCACTGAAGAACAAAAGGGAACAGAAAGAGAAATCCACATAAAAAGAATGAAGTGTTTGCAGAGATACTGCTGCACAACTTAAACACCACATACCAGCCTTTCCAGTTCCATATGATGCTTATGGCCACACAGACATGAAAGTAATTTAAACTTTATCTCAAAAAAAGTCCTAAGGTGAAAGAAACTACAATTTAGAATTTGGAAAAAAGAGCAAGTTGTACAACACTAAGAGGAAAACTTATTACATGCATTACACAAAATGAAAAGTTTCTACCTGCCACAGTAATAGCATTTATGACACGCTCAATTTGACTGTGATGAATTACTTGCTTACAATAGCCACAAATTGTAATGCAGTGCATTCACAGTACCATGGCTTATGTCAATGCGATTTGCAGGCATTTCCTTTTTTAGGTAAATGTCTCAACAACAGAAGTTTAGCATTTGTCCACTGGTCACAATTCACCAGGTTGGTCAGTCCTTACATCCAAACAAGACTAGCAACAGTAAGAGTTCATGACTTCTCCAGTAAGAAAGTAAGAAATGCAGTGACAGGAAGGGAGACCTCAACCACCAGTACTACATGGACACAGATTCAAGCAGTGATACAAACCCAAAGACTGACCACTAGAGAAAAATATATTATTTTCATTTTCATTTTTGTTGCACAACATAGTTATGTCAAGAAAAACAACAACAGAATTAAACTCAGGTACTTCAGAAATGAAGAAAGGGCTTGGCTTGTGGTTAAAGTCTTTAAACTTCCATGAGGTAGAATATCATCAAGGATCTTCTTTCCCAGAATATATTAAGCAGGACAAATCCAATTTAGTTTTTAACGCTGCTGAAAATTCTTTTGATAGTAGTTCATGAAGGGATACTTTGTCATGAGAATACACCCAATTCCGCCCAGTCCAGTCATAGCGCTTGGGCCCACTAGAAAACAAAACACACACTGTGTAAGTATAGATTATTCATGGGAAGCTGCTCGAAGCCTATACTTATAATGTCCTCAAAGAGTACCCAGGGAAAGGAAGCAGACAGCGTGGAAAAGGACTGGTGGGCAGTCTGAGGAAGTGGAGCAGAAAAGGCCAGACCTGCCAGGAATGGCTGAGCCATCCAAAAGATAAATCTGAAAGGCGACAAGATTATCAGTCACTCCCGGTGGACATAAGCTCCTTGCCTTCTCACTTGATTTTGCCAATTTCTTTCCTCACCCTTTTTTTCCCCTCACCCATGTAATTTTCTTGCACACAAATATGACAAGGGGTATAATGCTGAATTAATGCTATTAATCAGTGCTCGCAGCAGTCATGTGCAGATATTCTAGGCACAGCAGAACACAGATCACCACTCTTGTGTTCTTTTTAGATGCAACTAAAGAATTTACCAGCTGAAAACAAATACACTGGCACATGGGAGATTTATATTTAAAATGCTCTTTTCCTCTGTGCAATCATATAGTTGCTGGTTTGACTTTTCAGGCCTATATTAAGTATCAAGAAAGAAACTCAAACAACCCAGGCCATTACAGACCTTTCTATCCACCCAATTCTTCACATCTGCATCAGGAGAATGACTGAAAGGCGCTTGCTACTATTAATGTCAGTTGGAGAAACTAAGAAAAGAGAAAGGAATGAAATGGTCGTCCGGGATAAACACACAAACCATCAGTCTTAACCTTGAACTTTAGGACAAAATGCCTTGGAACTCAAGAAAACCCATGCACAGGGTCTCCTAGAAAACAGACTATCCCATATATATATATACAAGAACAACCTGCAGGTTCTTTGCAAACATAAACAGTAACCTGGACCTTGAATACTCTGAATTACTTGTAATATTCAAGTGAAGAACTTTCCAACCACTAACCAAACTGTGACAAGTCACAACTGCAGACAAATCGAAGTCACTCCCACTGAAATCTCACTTGCTGTATGTGAGCTGGTAACAATTTGAAGTTGAGTTTATTTGTTCCAGACACTTTGCTATGCATTTCTCACTGCTTTGTCTTTGCAGAGCAAGCGTGTGTTTATACTGTCCTGCACCTAGAGAATGACAGAATGGGATGCAGGCATGCAAGAAAATCAAGCTAAGACAGGCCATTTAATCGACAACAAAGAAATGAGTAAGTTATTTAAACTGGTTTTAAATGTAAAATAGTAAATAACAGTGCTATGATTAGCATGTGAAACACCTCCATAGTTCTCTGAATCTCCAAAATGCTGCACAAATGTGATTTTTCATTTAAATTAATAATTTAAGGAAGGATCTTGTGAATTCTATAAAATGCATATAATGTTAAATATAGACTAAATATATTTCCCATGGAGAGTAATTTTTAAACAGTAAGAGAAAAAAATGAAAATATCACACTAAGGTACCACTAGGAAATGCTGTGTAATTTATCATTACACAGCATTATCACATAGTTTTTAATCACAGATGATGAAAAATAACATCACAGATTTTTCAAGTTTATCTCCTTCCTGGTTGTCCTGGTTTCGGCTGGGACAGAGTTAACTTTCTTCATAGCAGGTAGTAAGAGGCTGTGTTTTGAATTTGTGCTGAGGAGAAGGCTGATAACATACTGATGGTTATAGTTGCTGCCAGGACAGTCAAGGACTTTTCAGCTTCTCTGCTGTGCCAGTGTCTGCAGGTGCAGGAGAAGCTGGGAGGGAGCACAGCCCTGATTACCAGCCTAGGATTCCACCTTGGGTTTAGGACTGAGACTCAAGTGGGCCAATGGTACATTCCATGTCAGGCATGCCATCCCCAGTGTATAGATGAGGCTCTGCCTGTAAGTACTGTTACTTTCTGGGTCAGCTCTCTCCAGATGGTATCTTGCTCCAAGTTGTCTCTCTCTGGTTTGCCCCTCTCCCACAGTCATCTCGGTCTCTCACTTGGGCTCTTATCTGCATTCCAGAATTTTGTTTTCAGGACTCTTCCTGCTCCACGATCATTAGCTGGAAATGGGATGAGCCTTGGTCATTGGGTGGTGAGCAGTAGTATCACTCATTTGTATATTTGTATATATTACTATTATTATTTTGTTATTAAATTGCTCTTATCCCAACCTGTGAGTCTCTTTTCTCTTCACCCCTTTAATTCTCTCTCCCATCTCAAGGAGGGGGCAGGGTGCGTGGGCAGTGTCATGTAAAACTACAACATTTGTGTATCTCTGTTCTCTACTGGAGCAATAAAAAACCACAATAATGAAAAGTTTACCCTTTTTTTTCCCACTCATTCCATATGCTGGAGCACGTATGCCTCAGCTCAACCAATAGGAATTATTTGAATTTTGGTTTTCATAAATAGATGAAACCTTTGTGTCACTGACACAAAAATCTTATAGTCATCTTCACAGAATCACAGAATGTTAGGGATTGGAAGGGACCTCGAAAGATCATCTAGTCCAATCCCCCTGCCGGAGCAGGAACACCTAGATCAGATCACACAGGAACGCATCCAGGTGGGTTTTGAATGTCTCCAGAGAAGGAGACTCCACAACCTCTCTGGGCAGCCTGTTCCAGTGCTCTGTCACCCTCACTGGAAAGAAGTTTTTTCTCAT
>VZTO01021135.1:15851-28521 GCA_013400615.1 Syrrhaptes paradoxus
GGGTGCATCCCATCAGGACCCATGGATTTATGGGTGTCCAGATTACTTAACCTCTCCTTAACCCAGTCTTCATCTACCAGAGCAAACTCCTCCTTTGTTCTGACTTCCTCTGGGGCTACAGGGGTACGGGGCTCCTCAGGACAGCATCCGGCGGTATAGACAGAGACAAAGAAGGCATTCAGTAACTCTGCCTTCTTAAGCAGAATCAAGTTCAGAAATTATGCTTGTTGCAAAATACATGGAACGAATAAATTCTGACACACAGCCTGCATCTGTCTAAACAAAAAGTTTTCTTAGCTTGCTAGGCCTGGGCATTGGCAAGTCAGGTACCTGTTAAGTAAGTTATTTAATTAATAAAATGATTCTAGGATAGGAAGAGTTAGTAGGAAAAAATTGCTAACCTAGTATGCTGTGCACCAGCCGGTAGACACGACTACAGAATTCTAGTACTGCAAAACCATTGCCAGTTTTTGCAATCAATATATTATTTCTGAAAAACATTCAAGAGCTATGCCCGCATAGTTACTGGGAGTGTTCCCACATTCCATCTAGCTAGTTCCTTCACCAGTAACACTGACCAACTCCCTCAGTTCTTTCCCTGGGATAGTGGCAGAGAATACAAATTTCTGGGGAGACAGCTACAATGTTTTCCCACTTATCTGGCTCTGCTTCCCACTGAAACCAACCAGAAAACCTGGAATGGATCAAAACACAGTGTTAGAAAAAGCAGAGGGAACAGCGAGCCAAGGCTCCAGTAAAGTGCAGATGCTTTACAAAAACAGCCAGTGGGAGAGCACATAAAACATATAAAGCAGGAAATCCCACAAGCTTAAAGGGGAAGAAGCCACCCTGTTTAAATACAAAGAGAGGTTTAGATCATAACATCATCATAACTCTTTTTTCCAACAGAAGCTTTGTTGTTTTTTTTTTTTCTAATCATGGCTGTTTGTTTTTTGTATGAATAAGCTATAGTCCTGTAGGCAGTGGCTTTGGACTGGAACAGGGTATGAAAATTCTGTATTACACATTTCCTGGATTAATTCAGATATGTCAATATAGTGCACCATGCCTCAAACCCCTATAACAAATTATCGAACATTTAGATCATATAATGTTAGGAGAATATACTGAGGAAAAGAGTTATTTATGAAAAGGAAATTACATAGTCCATGCCGTGCTATAAAAAACGGGAAGTACATTTCCACCCAGCTTGCAGACATTACATAACTTACCTAGTGGGTGAGGACAGCCAAATCTGCCTGTTTGGTGTTTGCTTATTGATTACGTATGTTCCCATGTCTCCACCTAATTTAACTGTTAGAACTCCACTCTTAAAACACACAGAAAATAAGTAATTAAAAATTTGCATCCTGTTACTTGACAAGAATTATATAATCTGCACTAAATAAACTTACACATCTGTATCACATTCCCAACTACTTCCCAAATAATAGCTTGGAACAATGATTGTTAGATATCAAAAACTTGTGTTAATACCTAGGACAACCTGGATATATTTGAGTCTGATCTAGACTTTAAACCTTCTGGTCTGAGTTTGATTTAGCGTGTCTGCACTGTTCACAGTTGGCACTACTTAAATAATAATCTTCAGCTGTGACCTGTCATCATGAAAGGACTGCTAGTTCATTTTGCAATGACTGAAACAGCATCCAGTAACAACTTTTCTGATTTGTGAACAATGCAGAACTGGTATGGTTCAAAGTAAAGAAGCTTTATGTGTCATTGCTTGATTCCTGAGCAATGCAATTCTACCCAACTTCTCTTAAATAACTGTAACAGTTTCCCAGTGAATAAATACAAACTTTTCTCCGATAATTCTGATGAAGTGCCTAGATCTGGAATCGTACCTCAAGAATGCTCCACTTCTAAACATGAGGTCTGGCTTGTTTTAGTTATGCCAGTTTTAGACCATCATCCTAGTGAGCTTTTATTTTCTCTTTCTTAGCCACATTTCCTCCTGACAACATGATTCACATTTCTCTGACATTTTCATGAGTGCATTTGAAAAGCAGACAAAAACATTTCTGTCCTAACTTTACAAGTAAATGAACAACACTACTTGGAGGACTAGAATTAACCTACAAATGATCTGAATTCTGCTAATTAAAAAGAGTATCTCTATAGAATACAGTTTGATGATTCAGGTAGTAGGTTAGTCATATTTAGTCTACCACTTCTAAAATACTTCATGCCCTATATCACAATAAAGCTGTAAGAGCAGGTTGGGGTGATTACACCTCATTAGCAACATAAAGGTTTCACTATTCTTTTACGTGCTCTGTAGTGCCATATTAACTATTCAGCATGATGTTATGCTGTATGCTACAGAAACACTGTAAGTAAATAGGTTTCCAAAGGGTTAACAAAAAATCTATACTATTGCTTATATTGTGTGTCAGCTATTGGAGTGTTGTTGCTCTGTCATTGCAAATTATTTAAATAAAGGTTAACTTTTAATGCTATGTTTAAAACATTTTCCCATACTTCTTGCAATACTTCTAAAACACCAGAAAATACAACCTGAGTTTTTAAGAACTTGAAATGCAAGATATTTCTACTATATTACAAGGAATACTACTGTATGAGTTCTGTATTACTGCACAAACATTTGTTAGCTCCTGGTAACAAGAATACTCTTCAAAAGAGAGTTTTTTTCCCTGGACACAGAGATATAAATTGCATGAAGAAATCAAGTTCGTAACAATTCACTGGCATAACAGACCTTTATCACGTTCGCCACCTTGTGGCTTGTTAGACCACTAGCCTTGTTTGTCTGGAATTAACTGGTAAATTTGGGACTATTTAACCTTTCACTCTTAACAGAAATGACAACAGATTATTATGTCACCATACAATCTATGCAACAAAGCAGTACTAGTAAAAATTAAGGTGGATGTAAAAATAATTCCTTTTGAGCCTCGCAGCGAGTCAGCATACAACACAATCCACTCTACAGAGGTTGGATATAAAATTCCCGTGACAGTAGCCTTCTCCCCATATATGCTCTAGTCTCATTTTTGCAACCACTTATCCAAACATTTCATCCTCTTGATGCTTCTCTCCACCACAGGCTGAGTCACCAGTAAAGCCAGCACAAACATACTCTCCCTGGTCAAGACAAATGCTGCTTTCCAGTATTTAGGGCAATCAAAGAAACTGCTCTACCAGTTACATGTGATGCACACCATGACATGTAGACCTGTCCTAGTACTCACCAGGAGGGAACTGACTGCTGATGTCAGATGTCGATGTGTGTTTAGAAAAATTTACAAGTCACTGTGAAACTAGAAACCAGTTTCTGTTTCCTCTTGTGCTCATTTATTATTCTGCACTATGTCTTTATACACTCAAAATTTTAAATCCTCAAATCATACAACAGCATGTGTTACTTTTTACCAGAATATTTGTGCCAGTCAGTATAAGCAGGCACATTTTTAAAATAAAGATATAAAAACTCACTGTATTTTAAGTGTTGGCACTAAGGTGACTAATTTAAAATTATACTTCAAAGAAAAACAAACTACAATAATCACAGCGGTTAGCAGAATATTTAAAACATACCCCTAAAGAGACATCATAATCTTCTGGGGTAAAAGGCTTATCTGTCAGGTCCTCAAAGAAATCTGCTAAGGAGTCCAGTGTTTCTTCAGCCAGTTTTTCGTAAGTGGTCTCATCTAAAGAGCTACAAGTGACATACAAAGCCAAACTTAGGAGGAAAAACATGGAACACAGTATTTTCCCTATAACAAAAAAAGCAAGACCATGATCTTGGTGGAAACAGTAACTGAGAAATGATCATATAAAATAAATGGTCATTCTTCTTAAGGTAATGCAGGTAACAATCCACCTTATAAATGGAGGTGGAATTTTGAAATTCTTGTAGAAGAGATCTCTAACTGAGGAATACGTACTTCTTTCCTTACATGAACTGACCCCTGTGTACTAAGAGGACAGAGTTAGGCTTCAAAATAAGGCATTTTCATAAAAGGACTTTGTGCAAGAATACTTAGTTTTAATCTCTATGAATAAATACAAGTATCTCCTGTTTAGAAGCATATGTCATTTGACTCTAAGAAACCCGCTGTAGCTACAAGCAGCTTAGAAACATCAATACCATGTGCCATGTCTATGTACAGTGTTTGACTTCTGAACTGGAATTAACAATGCAGCCCAGTAATTAGATGTTATTTAAAGTCTGTTTATGAACTAATACATACAATTATCTTCTGCTTCACAGAGTCTCATAGCACCCTTGCAGCTATTATGTAAGGCTTACAGCACTTGTGAGACTGCTTCTGCTATCCTCTTTAAACAAGTCCCCACTAATTTTTTGTACAAAGTCTAGAACAGTTTAATTAACCACATGTAATTAAATCATGTCAGTTTTTCCATCCACGTTGACTGTCAACTTTTAACCAAGAGTGTAGGTGGGTATCTCTAGCAACAGACAATTCAATAACATAATTTCAGTTTTTGCTAATGGGTATGGCAATACAACAAGTACTATGAACTACGGTGACTCAGTATCTTTCAGTTGATGGTACAGAACATAATTTTTTTTTTAAAGTTTCTTGCTAGCCATTTACTGAAATACACTCTATGCCACTTATGGGAGGGACACCACAGAAACACCTAGCGGTGCGGACAATGGAAGGCCTTAGGATCAGGCAGGATTCATGTTCAGGCTGCAGTTCAGGTTCTTAATGGCAAGAGGCAGTTTAGATGTGTGCACAGTCCTTCACTGGGTCTCCAACAGCTCCATCAGAAAGTGTCTTTTACAGGTACTGCGTCACATCCTGTCAATGCAAGCCAGAAATATCATGTGCCCTGACATATGTGAAATGGTGCTAGACACCTATATTTAGGTACATGAATTATTTCTAAAGTGACTTCCCACATTAACCCAAAATGCCTTTTGCTAAGACTGTATTTTTCCCTTACTTTATATCAACATTACATTAGCTTGATAGTCTTGACACATCTAGAAATTATTTTAAAATGCAGAGACAATATTTTCACATTAATATCTCAACATAAAATTTACCTTGTGTCATTCAGAGTTCCTGTACTTCTTAAATTCATGAAGTGAATGGTCTTGCTCTTTACCTCTGGAGCATATTGTAATTGCTGCTGAAAGTAACCATAAGTAAAATGGACTTAAAACATTAAGAATTATAAATTACATATTTGTCACGTAAATTATATAGATCCTTGAAGACCCTTCCACCTTCCCTTCCCCCTGTAAATCATTCATATTCTATGTCACAGAGCTAATATGAAAGAATTATCCTTGGATGACTGAAGGCAGTCTATGATATCCTTGTCTTCTGCCACAAACTAACAAAAACAAAAAATAATTTTACTCATAGAATAGGGAACTAGGAAAGAGAATAACTCTTTTATTTTCCATTGCTCTACCACAGAATTACTCGAGCAACTTCAGACAATTGGCTTAGGCCAAGATTTTCACAAGTATCCAATACTCAGCTTCATTATCAACATCTTGGGTCCCTCTGTTAGAACCCATGAATATATTCAACTGAAAAAAACAGAAGCCCTGAATCCTCCTTACTTCCAAAAGTTAAGAGCTACCATCACACTTCACATTCCAGATCTCTTCTCTTGATTGCTTTCTGTGTACTTACACAAGGTTTTGAAAACTAAGAGTGAGCTGAAAAGCAAATGGACATTTAAAAAGGAACTATGACAGCCCCTCTTCAAGAACATGAGACCAAAACACAGAAACACCTCTCTTCCTACGGTGGGACATCTATCCTCAGGCATTACAGATGAATTGGCCTGTTAGTCCCAAGCCATGACATGAACACAAAGGACAGAGAACAGCACACTCCTTGTATCACCACAATGACGCAGGCTGACAAAATACACCCTGATACCTACATGTTTTTGCCCATACCCTTTATCACTTCGTTAATAGACCCTCAGGATCAAAAGCTACACGGGCATAAACACGTCCACGTTCTGATCACACGGACAAGCTGTAACTCCGTTAGCGCGCTCATACTCGATTTATAACTGGAGGCAGCCAACACGGGGCGAGCACACAGCTGGTGTTCCCCCGGCACACACCAAACCCAGGGGCAAGGTCGGCCAGCACGCCTCTTCTGCAGCTGTTAAAGGGCAGCAAACAAGGCGCAGCTTTGCAGGGCAGCACGCCTGCGCCTGCACGGGCTGGGAACCCCCGGGGCCGCCCGCCCAACGCTTCCCGCGGCGGCCGGGGGCCCCTCCGGCGAGCACACCTGCGACTGGGCAGCCGCCCGGCCCTCGCCCCGCCCGCCCCGGAGCCGCTGGCGGGGGGGGGCGGCACGGCCTTCTGCCGGCCAGCGCGGCGGGATGAACTGGCCCGCGGGGAGGCTCGCCTGGGGCCCCAACGGGCGTCGTGGACGCCGGCCTAACGGGGCCGGCGAGAGTCCCGCGGCCGGGTAAGGAAGCCCCACCAGCCGCCCTTCCCCGCCCGCCTCGGGTTCGCCCGCAGCGGAAACCCGTCCCGAGGATGCCCCGCCCGCGCCGGGCAGCGGCGGCGCTGCTGGCTCGCCTCCTCCCTCCAGGCGGCGCAGGCCGCGCCTGGCCTCCCGCCGGCCTCGCACTCACCATNCGCCGCCTCGCGCTACGGCAGCGGTCGGGGAGGAGCCAGCCTGCCGCGGTGGCGGCGAACGACAGGCGACGGCGCGGCCGCTACCGCCCTCCGCCGGTGCCGCGGCGAGCAGCGCCGCGCCGAGCCGCCTCCAGCCGTCAGTGCGAGAAAGCGGGGCCGAGGCCTGGCTCAGCCACCCTGCGGGCCTGTCAGGGCAGGGGCAGGGGGGCCGAAGAAGGGGGCAGGGCGCGGCGCCGCCGCTCTCACCGCCCCGCCGGGCCCCAGCCGCGGAGCGCCCTCCCCTTCCCGGCCAGCGAGGGAACGGGCGGGGGGTTCCGGGGCCTTGGCGGCTCAGGGGGCTGGCGCGTGTTGGTGCGGATCACCGCGCCTGCGGACGGGCTGCGGGGCGCCGGCCGGGCCCTTCGCGTGCCCGACACCTCCCCGGGGCGGGCGCGTGCAGCTGCCTGGAGGTTGCGCGCGGCCCGG
The DNA here is from genome assembly GCA_013400615.1 of Syrrhaptes paradoxus. NCBI lineage: Eukaryota > Metazoa > Chordata > Aves > Pterocliformes > Pteroclidae > Syrrhaptes > Syrrhaptes paradoxus. The sequence continues at coordinate 22,954 of VZTO01021135.1, forward strand.
AAGAGCGGAATTGCTTTTGTGTGTTCTTCCGGCCGCCCCCCTTCCCCTTGACTTGAGCCGCGGTACAGCCGGACTAACTTGAATCCAGGTGTTTCGGTACCGAGCCAGCAGAGCTGCGCTGGAGCTGAGTGCGGGCCGTGTCCCCGACGCGCCCCTTCAGGTGGTGGCACTTTTCGCCATCGGCCCAGCAGAGGGGGGGTTATGTCCTTCCTCGTGCACGCGCATCGTGCGGCACAAACGGCGTGCAGGAAGGCTGCGCTCAGGACAGAGAGACGCTGGATACCGGTGTGCCACCCGGACATGCCCTTTTTGCTTGCTTAGGAGCACTTGGGTGTGTCGGATCTGACCGATTGTAAAGACAAGTAGCTGCGACAGTCACTTGGTAACATGACTGTTCCTGCTGTGCACCTGCACCTGCACCTCGGCTACTAATCTCAGACCAGGGAAGAATTTGCTCGTGGGTGAATCTCTGCGGGTATCTGTTCAGGCAAAGCAGTCTTGGCAGGTAGATTGCAAGGAGCTGGACCCTGGAACGGCAGAAATTGCAACCAACAGTACCCACCCCCCTTCGCTGCTTAGAAAAAAAAACAACCCAAAACTCCAGGCAGGGCAAAGGAAAGTTGCTATTTATTTCTATCTTGCTAGGACTAGTGGTTGCAACTTGCAAGCAGTTCCTCTGCACCACAGGTGCCGACAGCAGTCGAACTTCAGCAGCCTGAGCTACAAAGCAAAATACTTGGAAAGTGTGTTGTGATCACAGTAATTTCCTAAGCTGCATAGGAAGAATCCACTTCCTGTATTTGTGCTGTTCTGCAGTTCCTGTCCTCTTTTCTGGCAGCTTTTCAAAGTGCAGTATCTACAGCTTTTCCAGAAGTAAGCAGTAATAGGGAGGGATTCCCTCTTTCTTGACAATTTAGGATAAGAACTGTCTATGGCAGTACAGAGAGGGAGCAGCGGGACAAGGACCAGGGCTAGTATTTTGGGTTCAAACTTTACAACAGGCCAGCAGGACAGTGGGTTCACACCCCAAAACTGAAGTAGCTGCAGCTCCCTTGTTGAGATTCCAGTTCCCATTAACTGCATTTAGTTAATACTAGGTAACTGCACTGATGTCAGCAGCTAATATGGACCACTCGAGGTGACAGTCACCCATTTGTCCAGGAGCTGTTGTGGCTGGGTGAATGTGAGTCCATGGAAAGGTACATTATTGCAGAATATAGCATCCACTCAGGGACCCATGACAGCGAGTACTCTCATCCATTGCCTCCTGCAGGTAAAATGTTACCCTGAGCCAGTGAAGGGAAAATAAAGCACATTGTTTATCATGTTTGATGAAACTTTTGATGGTGTGCTTCAATAAACAGTGAAGAAAGAGAAGGGAATTAATGTAGGCGGCTGGCCAAGTTCCTACGAGTTATTTAAATGCTGGTGATATTGTATTATTAATGATATGTGAGGATGTCAAGAGTCTCAGCTAGACATCTTTTATTGTTACTTAAACTGAAAAAAATAAAATAGGCTTACCAGGGAGATGAGAGAGAAATAATTCTGATGAAGAACTTTATTAAGAAAAACATTTTGTCTGGGAACACAGACAAATTTAATTTCAGATCCTTTCATAGGACAGGACTGCAAGATGCAACAGTTGCAAGTAAAATAATAAATATGTAAAGCACACAAGTATTAAGAAGCTCACCACTGATTACTGTGTGATGCATTTTTACATTTATAAAACTCTCACTCCAGTAAGCAGCTGGCATCTTGCAATGCTTTAGGGAGTAAGTTGTCAAGTTTCTCACCAAGATTTATATTATTTTTTTTTATTTAAGCTGAAATTATTGTCTAACACACAAGGGACAAAAGCCCAGACAATTCAAGTCACTTCTGCAAATTTCAGCTGAGACTTTGAAGTCTATTGTAGTTCAGAGTTCTCTGTACCAAACCATATTTTCTAGCTTAGTCAGCCTCTTGTCTCTTTCCAGCAGAGTGCTGTGTTCCTGATATCCTCCCTCAGACCTTGTAAGGGTCTTTGTTCTTGTTGCATTTTGTGAGGGAAGTTTTTATACATCAAGAAGATACAAGATACTCTAATTACTTGAAGACTAACCCACATTCTTCTGGAAGACACTAGTTATGTTTTTACAGCTGTAAAGGTCTACATTCTGAGATAAGGCCTGCAGGGAGAAATAACGATCAGACCACAGAATACATCAGGAAAGCAAACTATTTATTTTTCATACCTTGCTGGGGAGAGGGGAAAGCAGCAGGAAGAATGGAAGAATGCCTGTTCTTTTATGTACAATTTGATCTAGTAAAAGGTGGTGCTTGTTTACACACCTTGGCATTCCTGTAAAAAGAGAGTCAGAAGCTATTTTCTGGTATTATCCAGGTAGTTCCACAGTGATTTCTCTCTAATCATCCAAGGTCATATGCAGCTCACAAAAGAAAATGTTAATCTCGTCTCCAAGTTAATGATGAATCAATGAATTAGTGTAGATTAAATATTTTCATTGGTACTAAAAATCTCACCAAATATTTTAAAAGACTTGTCAACAATGTTCAAGTTAATGAACTTTACAGGATGCTACTACCAGTGAGGATCATTCACACAATTTCAAAAAGGGCCCAAGTTAGGGATTAGCAATTTTAACAATGATTTCTTAACGTTTTTCATCTTGATACTTGTCCCTTAGATTAATGTTGTTCATACCACAGCACTTTGGTGTCAGTATCTTTTTCGGCTGGTGTAAAATAATGGCAAAGCAGTTCCAGATGCAGTTCCAGCTGCAGGGTCAGGCCCCATGCCTTCGGCCTGGGAAGAGCTGATATCTTTCTTGTTGCAAACGAATACATGCACCCCTGAAAATGGGTCATCAAGTGGCTTCTACAAAGAGCAGGTGGAGTGTGCTACTGACTACTCTTTTGTCACTGTCTAGTGTTCAGGGTTTGGGAAAATGGCACTGAGTTACTTTAAATTAAATTGCCTGAAGTATAAGCAAAGTCAACAAGAAAAGAGGTCTCAGGATAGATGTATTTTCAAACCACTGAATTCTATTAGGAGGACACGAAGCTGTTTTTGTTTGTTTGTTTGTTTTTAAATGGAGGACAACTATTACATGGTACCACCAGGGTGCCACCTTCTAAATGCCATATGATTAAGTCACAGGGTCAGATACACAAATTTGGAGTTACTCCCTACCTTTCTATAAGCAGGCATCAACCTGTGCTTTTTCCTTCTGGGCAGCTTACAGGGTCAGAGTATTAAGATACCACTGCACACAGCCCACGTCTATGACCTAATTCTTCAAATTTTGCTCCCTGTGGTGAGTTCCATCTGTTTGGACCTGGAGATATAGACCAATACATTACTTTAATTCCCTGTGGAGCTGATTATGCCTCCTGTATATATTTCATTTTTACTTGATGTGCACTACCTCATCAGCTTTACAGATACGTTTAATAATCATTGCATTTTTATCAAAGTACTACCAATGCAAAATACCAATGCAAGATGAAGAGAAATGAAATGCTTAGGCATAAAACATACACAACCTTACAAGGTCCTGCACTCTACAGTGTTTGAAGCTTTGTACCATTTCTTGCGGTAGAGGAAGAAATGGGTTCCAAGTTGTTAATCATTAGCATTGCCTGGTTGTAATCCCTTTTCCCTCTCAGTGGAACCTCGTAGTCACCAAAAAAAAGAAAGAAACTTGTAAGTGCACATGCTTTGGAGAAGGTTTTCCCAGTAAACTCCACAGTCTATACAGGATTTCCTTTTGAAAGTATTAAATGACTAATTTTATTTATCAATAACTGAATTGTTTAGTACAGACATTTTAGTTTTGGACAGAATTGTTGCAGTTAAGTTGTGTCCTCTGGGGTCCTCCTAAGGACAAATGATTCAGACAGTATAGTCTGCTATATAATTGGGAAAAAAGTGACACGTATGTTTTATGAAGGTCAATCTGGTGCTTAAACTAAGAAGTACCATGTTTTTCCCCAAATAATACTGATCAGAAATATATACTTTGCACAGAGACACATTCTAAATATGCTGTAAACTGAGCATTAAGAAGGAGCAGAGACTTCACATAGATGTACAAATGTTTTTGCTCAGAGGGCATGCAGATTGGTCTCTTGCAATTCTAAGAGGAATGCTGTAAACAAATTATGTTGCAGAGATTAAGCAATCTAATTTTAAAGCCTGGGAAAGAGGTAAGCATAAGACACAGGCTCTAAATTAAGCCAGAGACTCTACACACTTAGGGAAAAAAATCAAAACCACTTTTCCATTTTTCTATTCTGTGCATAATTAAGGAATAATACCCTGTTCCTTGTCAGGGTTATAGGACCACATCAAAGTTAGAAAAAAAACCACCAACACACCAAAACCTTAAATGAAAAATTCTTCAGAGGTACAAAGCATAATTCTAGGAATTCTAGGAATTAAAGTGTTTTGCCAATCCAGTAGGCTTGCGACACTCCTAGAAGAAACATTATTACCAATAACTTCCATAAACTTTCAAAGTGACAGCTGTGTAGTTTTTAAATACACCATTGCATCGAAGCAGGGAGTCTTGGATTGATGGTCGCTGGTGTCTCGGATTATCTCTCTGCTGCTAGGAAAATAAAGGAAACCAGAACACTTTCTATAGTTCTCTTAAAATGATTGCCCATACTAAAAAACTTGAAATGCTTTTATGAAGCAATGCCTGTTGAATACAGTCCTTTGCCTCTTCTGCTCTAATTTCAAGATTCCCCTCTTCGTTGTAGAGCTGCTGGAAGATGAAGAGAGATGCCATGTTATAGAGTTATCCTGCCTCTTGAGATGCCTCTCAAGACCGTTTCATGAAATACCAGAACATTAGGTCCTGTACAGATCAAGAACAGGTTGACAGCTGTGGTAGTCTTGAGAACAAAATATTTTATTTATCAATAAAACTATAGTTTACACTAGTATTTACTAAATAAATTATATAATTTCTCTTTTACAAGAAACAAACTAAGATCAAAAATATTTCAAAGACAATATATGTACACAGCATAAGGCCTTGTTATAAATAACTTTTTTTCCTCCTTTTCACCAACAGTGAAATTATCTTTAGAGGCTCATTTTCATATAGTAGGTACAGAGTTTACCTTAACTCCTGTATGACACCAGTTCCAATTTCTGCTGAGGTGGACCTAAGTGATTCGAGCTGAAGGGTCAAAACAAATTAATTTTATTCACCACTGCGCTTATTTTTCAATAGGTAGAGCAGATAACAGATTTTGCTTGTACATAGTTACAGAATACATGCAAATAAAACCACTAGAGAGCTGATAAGAAAATACCACTTTCAAGTCCAAAAAAGGTGATTGTCAATATAGCAGAAAGCAGCCTGAATACACAGTTCTTCACAGTTCAGCAAGCAACAGCAGATGAAAGCACAGTGTGGAATGTTTCGCATAATTTTTGCCATGTCAATCAATCCTTACTATGGTTCAAAGATCCTGACACTTCTTAGAATAAGTTCAGTTGACTCTTTGTCTGTTAGGCTCAGCAAATTTCTCCTTAAATCAGGAGTG
>VZTO01021137.1:0-46008 GCA_013400615.1 Syrrhaptes paradoxus
CAGAGAGGGACCAGGGGAACCGATGCACACATATGGGGCCAGAAGAAGATCAGCCTATAGGTCTCTAACTCAAACTTAAGAATGGATCAAGGCTTTTGATCTTTACTCCTAGCTAGATTCTTCTATTTTATTTTTGTACATCCACAGTCTCCCCTCTGAAGGGAGAGCCATTTGTCTTTTCAGCCCACTTACTTTCACATTGTTCGAAAGGTGGGGAATGCATGCTTGAACCTGCTGGGTAAGTGACTTCCCTGAGCCATGGGAACTGTGACCAAACCCGTCAGACTGACAGGGACCCAGGACCTTCCTGATGGCCCTTCCTCTGTCTGGAAACAGTTCCCATGAAAGAGCTGTTGGTCTCTACAGACCAACATGCTTGTGGTGTCTACAGAATCATCGCAGACAGACAGCTAATTTAGTTGGACTGAACCTCTTACAAGATGTCTTCAAGACCTCAACTTTTCTCCACTGATTTTATGGTTTTGTAGGCAGTTATTTTAGAAGGACAGGATCACCCCTACTGGAACAGAGTGGCTAAAATGCAGGCATTTCCTTGGAGAGGCCCTTGCCGCTGAATCCCATCTAGTGCTAACAACATTAACAGATCTGGGAGCAAACACTACTTTTGTGGTATTTTGGTGTGACACATTGCATCATTATCACTGATTCATAAATGGAAAATTTTTAATAGTACTTTTTAAAGATCTGCTTTCCTGAGTAGTATTGGTTTATTATAATTTTCCTTTATGAAGAAAACAGAGGTGGAAATCCCTCAGCTGCGTTCAGCAGTGCCATTTTACAAACTGATGAGCTTAAAAGCTACAGTGCACGTGCTTCAGATGACATAGCTTTTCCGATCCCTGTCTTGGAGGCAAGGATGGTGACGGGAGCCATTGGCACAGCACCGCAGGCTGTCTGATGGCCAAAGCCCTTCCCCATGCTGTACGGCACGCAACGTGTCATGTTGTCATACTGTCTGCTGCTTTGATCCACCCTGGAACATGAAGTCCCTTACGGAGAACACCCAGATGTGATCATCCAGCCTTCAGATCTGGATCTGGAAAATTCTTAATTAGGGCAAAATATTACTGTGTGTCCACCCTGTGTGATACAGCTCTCACTGATGTAGATAGGTATTGCATATTTTAAATGCCTGTAGCCAGTGAGTAAGGAATGAAGGCCGAGCTCCCTTTTCCTGGCTGCTTTCTTCAGCAGATACATGGGCTGCTGTGTCACATGAATGGACTGACTCAGCTATGACTTGACCTTGTATTGACCCTATAGTTCTTAGTCTAAAGGAAATAGTTAAGTAATAACTGAAACACATGCAAAGTGTATCTGCTTACTGTATTACTTTGCCCAGATGTACAGTACTTAGGAGCCTTCAAGTATTTTATTTCAACAGAGGAATACAACTATAGCATTAAAATTAGTAGTGAGAGATCCTCCTTTCACAACCTGCGTATGCTTTTTCCCTACTGTTGACTAATATGGAGTCCAGGCAAACAGTCATTGCTTGGCTGCAGCTTTTCTTTATGTTTGTTATGCCTTTTTTTAATAGTTTCATTCCTGTCAGAATTAGGCACATTGAGTGGAGAGTCCGAGGGTATCAGGCCCGTGCTCTGTTGCCTAAAGGTATTTCAGGCATGGGAGCTGAGATGGCAGGCAAGAGCATCTTGCACCATCAGGCAGTGCATGGATGGGAATGGGAACTGGTCTTTGTCAGACAACTAGACGAGAGGGTAGTTATTGTATCAGGGAAATCATATGCTCTTAGCATCCATTAATGACTAGCAAATAACTTTTCTCCTGGAGCAAGAACTGCCCACACCTCTAATATTATGGACTTTATCAAAGGCCAAATACACAGTGTCCCTGAAAGGCAGTGGAGCTGCCTTTCCCTCAGTAAAGTTCTACCTCACCAAAACCAATGCCGATATTTGAGTCTATGCAGTCTTTAGCTGACTGGCTGTTAAAGGGCTTACAGCTGCTGCTCTGGACACTTGATGGAAAATTAATTTTCTGTGCATTCACACAATTACAAACTGTAGCACTGCAAATCTTTCTATACTTTCCTCACCAGTGTGTGTAAGCCTTGACTTGAAGGAACTAGATTTAAGGGTTGCTGCCTTCACCCTGTGCCCACAATGAGTCTGTGGTCTGGTCTCTTTGCTGAAATTGTCAAGAAGAACATAACTGGCTATATGAATCATAGTGATGTGACTGAAAAGGGTGCATTCTTGCCATATCAGCAAATGTTATGGATGGCTTTCTAGTACAGTCGTATGTAAGGTGGGATGAGATTGCCAATTTATTTCATAAAAAGCAGCAATAATTTATATTTATAATCCAAAATTTGCAGAAGCCTGGGTGAAAGCTTTGATGGAAATGCTGCTGCCAAGCTACTGAGCCATCAGTCCCCATGGCCATCTAGATTGTCATACAGGCCAGCATGAACTGCTCACTAGTAGCCAGCATGCCATGGCATGTGCGAGACAGAGGCAGCCTCGGTAGGGCATGGAAAGGTACAGGGGGCCATGTCTCAGGGAATGAAAAGGTTCATTTTTAACAGCATTTGGGCACCTACCTACTGCCTAAGCACTTCTCACTCATTGGTTTCAGCAGGAATTAGGCACTTAGGCATCTGTTTGTGTTTTAGTAGCTGAAATATTGAAGAAGTCAGAAGTTTCTTATCCTGCAGTAATGAGCAGGTTGCCTGGCTTCCTGTAGGGGATCCTCTGATATCAAACAAGCTTCACATAGACAAAAGGACCTGCTTGCTAAATATGTCTGCAGAATCAGGGCCTCTGAGGGGGAAAAGCTGAAGGAAAGAACTGGACACAGTACAAACAGGGAATCCTACTCCCGGCTGCCAAAATTGCAAATCTGGAAGCATTATTCATGACTCAGAATTACTCATTATCCAGACGTTCTTCACATGTGCTGTATATACTCCTAGGGTGGAGGTTTTAAAATGGGGAGAGGGAAACCTGAACGTGGGGTTCATTGGAAAGAAAAGGCTATTACAGTTTTTATTTATTACTCTTAAATAATACATCTTTAGCAAAAAGTTACCCCTGAAAACACATTAAATGCAAACAAAAGATAAAAGAAAAAAAAGGAGAGGGAACAGCTGAAAAAAGTGTAGGTCATTGCAGCTGTGTTGGAATCAGAATGGTTCTGTGGTGGACTAATGAAAGATATGTGAATAATTCGTTTCATATTTATCTACTTTAAGGTCATGTACAATGTCTATTATCATAACATTTGAGCTCCTCACAGTCTCTGTTGTATCTTCACATTTCCCTTGTCAGATCCTATTATTTCCATTGTACAGCTGAGCAATCAAACCAGCCAGCAACTCAGGGAGTATTTACCCTGATTTTATGCCATTTATAGCACCTAAGTCAGAAAGCCCTTGTGAGGATGGCCTGTACACAGGAGGGAAAGTCAGGCGTTGTCAGAAAGTGCTTGAGATGTACTGGGTTTTATCACCATCCAGGACAGCCTGTCTCTCTACCCCTCCGAGGGCCGTAGGGCAGCAGAAATCCAGGGAAGACTCTGTTAAGTGCCATGAGTTGAGTGAGATGAAAGTGAATCTTGGGGATTTGCCCACAAACAGACAAGATGCTTGAAGCAGTCCATGAAAACTGTGCACCCGGCTAGTTCCATACCGCTCACCTAGCTGCTTCTTTTAGTTGATTTCTGAGGCAAATATGTCCTTTCATAAAGCTCAGCACAATCTATATGTATTATCAGCTTGCCCAAATGCCTTTGAATTGGCACTGGTACAGAGAGAGGGGAACATAATGAGCTGATCTCCAGCTACCAGACTATACGCTGTTGTCAATACATGTTATTCAGTACAATTCAGCATCTCAGTGCGGCTGGAAGTCTGTTACTGGCTTGCACACAGTGTGTGTCTTTTTAAAGGCGGATAAACTGTAGGCTGCTCAGATTTTATAAACATGTTTTCTTCTTCCCAGCTGAAATAAAAGCCGGCCAAGATTCAGGCTCACAGAGACACCAATTTAAATCCCAAATAAGTCTTAAGTTATGTTATTTCAGATTTACATGCATGTAATCAGGAGCAGAATTTAGATTATTATGTTTAATCTAGCTCAACTTTTTCTAATTCTTTCCTGGTGGGAGGATATTAAAGCTTTCAAGAGTCAGTCTTTGTTCCAGTTTTTTGGTGTACCCGTGGCAGGTTTATAATTTTTATGTTTCATCCAGTTGGAATGACAACCACATGTTGTAGGATTGTTCCCCTCATTACACAAACCTTCACTATGTACTCTGCTGAGCAAATATCTGATCTTGTATCAGGTGAGTAAAACTTAATGAGTTAAAGCATAAGTCCCAACCTGCTTAGACTGATTCAAAACTCCCTTTTCCAATTCACGTATTCTGGCTTTGCCGTTGCTTGCGACTTCTCAAAATTCCTTATGGGGCTTGCAAGGCTGGATTTTTTCTCTTTACCACTTGTATTGATGGCTTTTGACAGATTAGGTTTTTGAAAATAAAAATACTTTGCATGAATACAGCTTTTAAATTTTTAATGTTCTTAGCTTAGGGTTTAAGTGACTTGCCCAAGGCAACAGAGGGAGTTAGAGACAAAACTGGATTAGACACAAAGTGTTTCTGGCTCATTGACTTGGAGTCACACCTCTAGACATGGCTTTTCTTTCCAGAACAGTAAAATTGCTCTTTCAGTATTAGAAAAGAAGTCCAGTAGGTAAACTTCCAAAAAGTGTGAGCTGAGCTCACTGAGATTTGACTTAAAATTTCCCAGGTGGTGATAATTGATAGCATCATTTTTCTCTGCCGAGTACTTAGGTCTTATTTATTTTGTGTCTTTTCCTGTTGTCTTGCTTGTTTTACGTGCTACAAAAAGAAGTAACATTAATATTTGATTAATTTTTCTAAACTGTTGCCATTTTAATTAGCTTCACTGTTAAGAGTGTGTTACTTATTTCTATTTTGAATTTCTTCCATCTTCTAATGCAGTCTCTTACACTGGTGTCTATTAAGCTGAAGAGCTAATGGTTGGTGTTGTGTTATGGATTTACAGAATATGATCAGATTGACTCTTAATTTTCTTTTGGTTAAGCAGAACCATGTGGGCTCCTACACTCACTCAATACAAAGTAAACTTCCCAATTACTTATTAATTCTCATAGTTCTTTTGGCAATTTTCTGTGAAATATGTGCCTTTTTTTCAGAATTGTGTACACTGATAAAGACTACACTAGAAAAGACATAGTGGGTGGGAGCAAGCTGACCACGTGTGGACTACTTACTCAATCTCTATATGTCACTGAAGAGAGACTCAGGATGGAATTCATCTGACAGATTTCAGAAGTCTGCCCTAAATTAATCACACCATGAAAGTGTGTATTTCTCAGTCATTATTGTAAGAAAACCCAAGGTGAACAATCCTATGTGGATGACCCAATTTAGGTGATATGAGTCCTACTTAGTACTCAAAAAACCAGACACACTAATTTCAGAAGAAATAAAATAACTTCCTGCTGGAGATTCCTTTAGTGACACGTGCAAATTTTAAATTACTAATTTTGGTATTGTGGGAGAGCTCAGCCCATCGTTTGTGGGGTGTTTGGAACCTTGTGGGATAAATTCAGTTTGTGGCCCTCCCGTGCTTTCTCTGGAGCAACTTCAGAGCTAAGTGCAGTCTGGGCAAGTTGTGCTGGCAGGAGGGCAGTGTGTTGCCCAGTGCCACCTCTCCAGGTGGCCCTGAAGCCATGCAGCCATACGGTACAGGGCGCATGACCAGAGCTTAGCCAGGGAGTCACACGGGGAGCAGAGGCTCAATGCCACGGAGGACCAGTGCCTCCCAGCTCTGTTATGTGCACAGCTGCCCAGCACTCCCCTGCATCTCTGGAGTCTCATGTCTGCATGTCTCAGCCCACTCGCTGTGCACATGCATGCTCCTCCCAGATGTTTGGCAGGTAAGGCTGCTGTAGCGGTGTTTCTTTTCTGTCATTCACCAAAGGTATGCAGCCTGCCTAGGCAGATAGCTTGGATGCTGCTTTCTATCCCAACAGCTGATTTTCTTCCAAAATCACACAGTATCTTTTTCAAGTTGTTGCTTCCCAATCTGAACTCTCCATCTCTTTTAAATATGGCCTATGTTCTCACCTCATACATGCAAGATTTTGTATTTGGCTGTATACAAATGGTTTTCTGGACCATGAAGCAACAAATAATTAAGAATTTATTTGCATCAATGACTTCTCTCTTTTTGTCATTTATCATTGCTCCAATATTTGCATGGGCTATAAATTTTGAAAGTAGAAATTTTATGTTTCACTTCAGGTTAACGACAGAAGATATCTAATGAGAGTGGCACAAAGAACAGACTGTAGAGTGACTTCAGAAGGAACAGTGATTCTCTGATTGCAGTTGGAGGTTAATGCTTATCAGTCAATCCATTTTAATCTGTGTAGGCTGCTTATGTTTTCTCAATCACAAGTTTATGTAGCAGCACATCAAACGCCTTCCAGAATTACCAAACAGAGCTTCTACATTTTAAACAATTGCTTATGAAAGGAAAGCAGGCACACACACAAAATATTCATATTTTCCTATAATGACTTAGATTTGGAGGGAAAAAATATTCAGTGACTTTTAATAGACAAATTACCTATTTTTTTTTTACCACCAAGTTAATACCATCCAATTATTTAAAAAAAAAAAACAAACAAAACTCTCTGTGGTGTAGACAAAATCCAGATAATGAAATGGCTGGTTGGATTTCCTCAGTCTGGCTACTACAGTCATCACGAAGAAGAAAGGAGTAAAATCATAGTGATAAACATAATTTTATTTCATATTCAATAACTTGAGTCCTCTGTTTACTGAGACTACACAATATATTTGAACTCTTACTTCTGTACTGTTTTACCTTCTGATTGCATTAATAGAGCTGCTGAATTCAGTTAACATCTGAAACTACTTGGCTAGCCAGATATTACACAAATACTTTTAGTGAGAATTTGAAGTCTTCAGACAAATTGTAGTTCAGACTTTTTCTTCCTAAAATGCAACAAACTGTGTCCTATGCCTCTAATTTCCATTAGCTCCAGTGTAAGTAAATCAAAGTCCTCCCAGCCTTTCATGTAGTGCTAAAACTTTCCGGAACTGTGTCCTGTAAGTCTGTCTCCCATCTGGGCTGAAAACTGAGCAGCTGAGTTGAGGACTCACAGACATCTTTATTTTTCTAGAGCTTAAAATCTTCATAAACATTCTCCCCTGATCGCTTGCCTTCTCTATTGATGTTGTAGTTGGTCATTTTATTAAGTCTGTGCATCTGGAAAAGTTATATATTCTACATGTAAAAGCATAGCCCTACCGTTCCTAATGATATTGGAACTAATCAGAGCTATTTCTCAAAAATCTCTGAGCATGATTAAACAGAGCACACTGTGGAATTTTCATGCAGATTGGGAGACAGTTCAAAGCACTGTCAAAGTAAAGCTACTGCTTCAGAAAGAACAGATGGGAAATGTATATTTGATTTCCACATGGAGTGGAATGAGGAACTGAGCCGTCCCTGGACCATCCCTAAGCTGGAGGCAGGATCAATAGCACTGCACTTCCAGGTATGTCTGTCTGATTCACTCATGCTTCCCCTATCTCTCTTCCATCTGTAGTGAGAGTGCTAAGGAGTCTGGTATTATTTACAGCATGTTTGCTACACCTGTCATAGATTCAATGGAGATTTCATTCTAACACAAGCCAGCACAGGTAGAATGTAAACAGAAGAGAAACATTACAACTGCTTCTTGGTCACAGACAGCCTCCAAGTGAATTTGGAGATCTGTCCTAAATCTAGCCTGATCCATTCAGTGCAGGACCTCTGTAGGGACACACTGGTAACATGATGGTTAAAGAAGAAAAAGAGAGAAGCAAGATCTATCATTTTTGTCACTGAACTCATTACACCAGCTAGTGTTACTGGGCAATTGTCAATCAACTCAAAACTTGCTATATGCAAACTGGTTGCACTTCTTTAAGCCTGATGCATGCTTTCTCTGTGCAAAGGCTTTGCAGAATCTACAGGTCTCAGTGCAGGAGATGGATATAAAGATGATTTAGACTTTGGTCATTTGGGCAGTGACAACTCCCTCTTTCCTCTTATTCCTCATTCCCTAATTGTCCTTCCCTGGAGGTTGCACAAGTATATCCATTGCGGTGCTAATTTTGCATCTTTTGGCAGGACCTTGTACGATGAAGTCTACATTCCAGAAAAAGAAAAACACTGGTATTTATAATTGCAGTTTTGATGAGCTGTGTGGCAGCTGAAATCATTACGGGTGAAATCTGATCTCAGCTTCCAGACCACAGAAATAATGTGTCTACATTTAAAGTAGGGAGGGGAACACTGATTCATATAAAATACGTCTTGAATCATAGAAGAATGAATTCTTCTTGAAGGCTTACAAAGTTAGGTTAATTATTTGTTTTTAGATTTTATTTTGATTTCCTGTGGGGGCTAGGAAAATGTAGAAATACCGTCCTAATAACAATAACACTTGTCTTCACCATGTTTCTAGTCCACAGAAAGGCAGGAGATCTCCTTGAGAACCCTTAATCCCACCAGACTTCTAGCCTTGTTTCCAGAGAGTAGAGGGCAGGTAAATCCGGACAACTTTCAAAGTTTGTGTGCATATCGAAGCCAGGTGCAAAAACTGTAGAAGATGTAAATCAGCATAGTCTCACTGATTTAAACAGAGCTGCATCAAGATTCACCAGCTGAGCATCTGACTCCTCATCCCAACTCTTATCCCAAACACGTGTGCACTACATATTTCACTGTATCTTTCTGACATTAATAAAGGTCTTCCTCTTACTCTGTCTCTCACTGTACTTTCTAAAGCAACTCTCTCACATGTGTTTGTACTTTGCAACTATCATTTCCATCTAATACCTGTTATTTGTATTTTAACTATCATGCTGTTTTTAAGACTACATACAAGCCATTTAGCTGGGGGCGGGGGGGGATGAGGGGGAGGTGCCATACCAGACTGTGTTATTGCTTTTGACAGTGATCTACAGCTCTAAGTTATATTGCTGTTATGCCTTCATAAAAAAAGAAGTAGATTTTTTTTTCTTCACAATACATGAGTGTTTTCTTAAAATGTATATAATCACAGCCTAATACAATTATATTTACCAGCTGGCCAGACTTTGACATAACAATAACCAACTTTCCTTTAAAATGTCTTCACAGTTTTGAAACACACTTTTTCTCAGCTGGTCTTACCCCTGTGGAAGACTAACTCATCTCATTTCATACCCTTAGTTACAATAAGATTTGGATGGAGTTCAGGAACAAATCTTCCATTCTTAAGATCTGTATCCCAGAGCAGCACTCTCACATTAATGTGAAGCATGTGGCTAAATCCCTTAAATGACTGAAAACCTCAACCATCATATTTTCTTTTTTCTTTCTTTTTATTTTTTTTTTTTTGGCTCAGCTCCTACTGTTAAAATATGTGGTTTTTTTTTTCTAAAAGTATCCTTTCAGAAAATAAAGAATAATGTGAAATCTAGATGAATGGGATTCCTCTGATAGTGCTCAGATTCTATTGTTCCCAAGTTTCACTATCTACCCTTAAGAATTTAGTCCATACCCAACTGCGCACTATAGCTGCATTGCTAACAGTACATAAGCTAACTTGGTTAAAGCCAATTCAGTTGGGTTGACAAGCTTTAATATCCCACTTTGACTGAGATGTAGGCACACCCACAGTGTGGGAGAGGAAACAGAAGTAAAGAAGTATGCCCAAGATTACAGAGGGACCCTGCAGCTGAGCCAGCAAGGAGCTGTACACATGTGGCTTCAGGACCAGCGCCCTTCTTTCCCTTCCCTTTTTCTTCCAGCATTCTGTAGGATGTATTCTGCCTTCCAAATTTCAGGCATAATGGGATTTATGCTTTTGCAATTTATGGTATATTGTGTTCTGATTCCTCTCATACTCTGTCCTTTATGTTTTTAATCATGTGAAATATTTGTAGATATTGTCTGCCTAGTTTCCCTAATCATGAACTGGGGATGCTGGATGCCTGTAGAATTATTTTTCTGTACTTTTTTTATTATATACCCAGTCAAGACTGAAATACCTTCTTGCTGTTTTTTGTATTTACTAGGCCTGAGGTATCACTGCACTACTGTAGTTTTAGGTAGTAAATAATCCTTTCCTCCATCTTCCACCTTGATTAGTGAATTAGGCCCAGTGTTTATGTGCAATTAAAAAAAAAAAGTGATAAAAAGAAAACAATCTCTAGTGGCTCTTGGGACTAACAGGAAAAAGTAGTAAGGAAACATCCTCAGAGATTGTTGTAGTGTGATGTAATTTTGCTGGTACTCAGACACCATGGGAAGGAAAACCTTGGAAATACTTAAACATAAAGCTCCAGTTGATTTTAAGAGACATTGCACATTAGGGTGGAATTTGGCCTTTCTAATTCACAGTGGTCTTATGATCAGACTCAGGCTTATTTCAGCTCCGGCTACACACTCTTCCTCTCTAAAGGCTCACTACCATGATCCTTTCCAGGGCTGCACAGGAGGGGCATTTATAATGCTAAGTGAGGCACTGTAGGATGGTTTATTCCCAGAGCTGCCATAGTCTACCTGAATGACCTCAAATAAGTCACTTTACCTCCTGAGTTTTTCCATCTGTACAGCACTTTGAGATCTGCAGATGAAAAGTTCTATATAAAAGCCAGGAATTATTACGGACATGGCTTAATTAAGTTATTTGTTTGCAATCAGTTGCTTGTATCACACACTATGTTTGTATTTCCTCTTTACACTTCACAGCAACGTTTTCACTCTGATCAGTACTAAGAACAGGGAGGACGTGACTAGGAAGACGACTCTCATGATCCTCTAGGATACAGAAATGATATCAATTATGCCTGCTAATCCTCATTATACCTGTCTCAGCCTTCTGGGAAAGAAAACTCTTGTTTTAGTTATTTTTTTCTTAAGCAGTGGGAATTTCCCAAGTAATGTTATTTAAATACCATCTCTAAATATCCATGCTAGCTCCCAAGGCTGCCATTTGTTCTGAGGGTACAAGCAGCACAGCACATGCAATTGTCTGGATCAAAGCAAAGAAATGCCTAAAGGTTTAGTTTACTGGCATTACCTACGTGGTTCTGACTCTCCACTTTCCTTGGGAGGTTGTACTTGCAGCAGGCAGACCGCCTGGGAGAGTACAGGATGTGGAAATACATAGTGCAAAGTAATGGTATTGCCATGCAACAGCAGTCCTCATTACTTTTATTTAGGGATGCTGAGCAGGCAGAGATTTAGAAGTCAAAGTGTTCAGCCTTACACCTCCTTCCTAATTAACTCACAGTGTGGCCAGCAATAGCAGAGCACTGAAGGAGACTCCACTAGCTGACAAATCTTGTTGAGAAAAAGAAAGGGTGTGTGGCTCAGCAAAAAATAAGGCCTTCATAAAATTATTTTATTTGGATCCTTGCCTACAAAATCTCAAAAATATTTTATATTCCTATTCCCAGCTTCCCCTTTTGTCACTAAGATAATATCCAATCTCGTTTATAGTCATTCTCACTAGGAGAATGGTTTTTCTCTCATCCCACAGAGGACCATTTCACAGTCTGATACACCTTATTCTCACATTCATCCTCTTTTTCTTTTCTTAACATCATTTTGGTTGTCCTTAAACAATTCCTTTCCTATTAGATATCTTTTAAATGTTTATCAGTGTGGCCTTTTTTTTTTTCCCCAGTTAACCAAATTTGACAGATTTAGTTCTTAATCTTACATATTAAAATCAATTCTCCACATCTCTACTCTTTTTTTATTGTTCCCCCACAGCTCTCCAATACACTTCTGGTTTTTTTTTTCAGGACCTAAGTTCCTAAAGTGTCGTGAAGTGTTGTGGATGGAATAATACCTACAATGTTCAGAAAAGGACTTTTGCATACTGCCTCCTGAGGATGTTACCCTTGCCTGTGCAATTCACAGCTGCATTACCCTTTTGGATGCTATATTCTGCTCCCAATCCATGTCTAACTTTCTGTCCATTTTCACTTCTTGACTCTTTAAAATTACTGTTTTCCAAATTCCTCCCTTCCTCTGAATGTGTTTTCCTGTATATTCAGGCCTCTTTAAAGACTGACCCTTTATTTCTTTTCTCCTGTTCATTTTTTTCAAATGTCCCTGGATCCATTAATGTTGTTTTATATCTTCAATATTTACAATAATTTCTTTAATATTACTTGGGCTCATATAGGCATTTTGTTAGACCGAAATTCTTGTGATTGACGAAGAACAAAGTAATTTAAAGTCATAAAATTAATCAAAATGAAAAAGCACAATTATGTTATCTTTGATGAAGTTTGAAAGTTTGCAAAGCTTGCACTACAAAAGACAGTAGCATCTTTCTTCTGAATACAGACAAGAACACTTATATTGAAGAAGCAAATCCTCTGTGAAAGTGGTTTGAAGTAGAGGTATTTTCCTCATGAATGCTTTCTGATTAGGGAGTGGTTTTGTGAACATGCAGCTCTTGTTAATCTTCTTGGGACAGTTCTCAAGCTAAAAGCAGTACAGTTAGACAGTTGATATGCCAATTACATTCATATTGAGAGATTTTAGCTTCTGGATATTTCCAACATATCCAAAACTAAGCAACAGTTCAGAAGTCTTTGTTAAAAAGGTTTGGGGAGAAGATCACATTGCATCCAGCAGCTGTTTGCGTGGATTACCTAGTCTAGCCATTCTGTCAAGGCTAAAAAAAAATACTGTCTGAACTGCAGGGAGAAAACAAGTCATTGAAATATCAGTTGAAGTAAGAGCATGTTGCAAGCAACATGGCTGGACTTCCTCAGAGGTCAAACTCCAGCTTGGACAAGTGGGACAATTCTAAAAAAAAGACCTTGCTTGGTTGTCCCATTAAATGGCATTTTTGAAGTCAATAAGCTGAAATGTCTAATTCATTGCTGTGTAGAGTCTTCAGATCTGTGTTGCTTTTCACTACATGTTTATGGTCAAATAGAACAAATCTATATCCAAGGCTTAGAAGTTCATTTTATACAACAGTGGGACTTGGCTGGGCTTTGCTAGGCTTTCTGTGATCTTTCAGCATGTATGTTTCCTTCCTTTCTTCTTTCTTTCCTTCCTTCGTTCCTTCCTTCCTTCCTTGCTTCCATCCTTCCCCCTTAAAGAAAAAAACAGCAAAGCCTTCCTAGAGGGATCTTGCTTTACCCTTCTGAAACCTGCTAAAATGCATATTTACCCTGGAAGTCCTCTCCACTCTAGTCTGCTCTACTCTAAAATGTAAATTTTTCATTTTTCTAGCATCCTACTTCCATTTCTAAGCACTGTCTACTCTCACTTTCACAGAATAAAAACACTACAACTGATCATAGGATTTCTGCAGCATCTGGACCATCTGCAGTAATGAACTGAAGATATTACAATGACAATGACAAAGCAATAATTAAAACATGCCCAGTGACAGTCTGTTGACCCTAGATGGAGCACAGTGGAGCATGTGGGAAAGTTTTCTCTTTTATAGTTGTTAATTAGTCAGCAATACAGTAATCAAAATTAATATCCACTAATGAGGATTAAGATCTGATGAGCAGCTTTGATTCAGACTATTGTTGTTTATGTTCTTTTATTTCCTTTTTCCCCATTTTCCTATGGAAGTACATATTTCATTGTGCACTGTTTGCAAACATTCTTTACTGAGATAATGGAGGGGGCATGGCTCCTTCGAAATCAGCACAGTTTAAACCAGTCTTTGCAAGTTTTATTCTTCTTTTAACCCCTCCCAAAACTCTAAGAAACCCCTCATTCAGTCACTTGGGTTACTTGCTTCCCCTTGCACAGGGAGCTGGCTTCATTTCTTGCTGAGAAGACACAAATACAGATCCCTATTGAGTCGTTCAGTGCCACTTCTAAACTGGCTGGAGGAAAGAAAAAACTCAAGAGGTGCTTATTCCATCAGAACATGACTGCAGGATATATTGACATGACAAATGAGGCTGATGTCCCTTTACGTCATGCTGTGGAGCTACTTAGTCCTGAACACCCAAATGGGAACAGTCATATCAGATCCATCAACATTTTAGTTGGAGGGAGGAGAAAGTATGGAGTCACCTGTCTTTTGCAAGTTTTAATAAAGAATGATCCATGCGTATTGTCTAACAGCCACTTTCTGGACTTGAATTGTCTGCAAAGCCTTAAAATTCTTAATGAGGCAGCAGCCCCAGAAGAAGCCACAAGGGCACTGCCTCATTCCTTGTGCAGGAGCAGGAGCCAAGGGCTCCGGTCTTCTTTCCCTCCATATGAGGAAGAGCAATTTATACTGCCTTTCTCAGGTGGGCGCAGTTAATATATGCAAAGATCTGTCCAGTTTAGTCCAGCCTTTAAGGTTTCTGGATTTGCAGACTGTTGGAGATTTCCCAGTGGACATTCGAACCCTTCAGAAAAAATCTATTAGTAGGTTCTCAAGTCACCTAACAGCAGGATTATTTTACATATTTGGCTTTTGTGGACCCCTCCCTCCATCCCAAGAGTCCAGAGGCAACAGTATGAGCATGACTGGACTCAGAAAAGTAATTCCCACCCTGATTGTATCTGATTTTAGGTTCTGGCAAAATGCTGCCAGTCAAAATCGACACATTCTTTTCCTCCTTGTCTAAGCCTCAGCATCATGCTCAGGAAATTTCATACGCCTAGAAAAAATGATCTTCTTGAAAAAAAATTATCTTCTTTAACCACTGATGAGTTATATGTACAAAATCTGTTATTTTCTTAGAGGTACATTTTGATCAACTCCCTTTCTGAGGTTTTTGGGGCACAGATCATTGATGTCTCACAAGAACTGTCAGGACACGTATAGATTTCCTTCTTATTGTTCATTACAAGATAACATAACTCTAAATTGGGCTAGTGACTCACCTCCCCTGAGGGGCTGCAGTTATAAGAGAGTTAATTATTCACCTTTCAGTCGTGGAAAGATTCCATGCAGCTGTTGGTATTGTCTGGCTTGTCTTCACCCAACCACACCCACTGAACATCAAGGAACTTACAGAGGGAAGGGGTTGGTTGGGGTTGGGTTTTTTTTGGTTGCGTTTTATTTTTTTTTTCAACTGACCAGGCAACTCGTCTGTATGTGACTCAATAACTCGACTATGAACTCAGGTTTCATGAATGCGGACAAATCTCACTGAACTTTCACTTACCTCCCTGAACTTATGCTCCCTCTCTCTGTTTTAAAAGAAACCAAACCAAACAAAACACATTTTGCACTGGACGTGACTAACATTCCCTGATCTAATCTGGTCTGCAGTTCACATTTTGAACAAGAGGCGTGTGCAATATTGAGTTCCACTGAGCAGGACATATCTCTAGGTCTGTAAAGCCATGCATTACCCCTCCACTTCTTCCTCTTGCCCACTTCCCTGATAGTTGGCCACCTAACAACTCAGCAAATCATTAGAAGGAAAACAACCCACCTACTTTTTAATTTAATTTGCGTTACACAGCCAACTGTCCCTATTGAGCCCCTGTTCAAAGATATAAAGCACTTCCATTCTGCCTTGGGTTCCAATAGCACTACACCAGTCCCAGCACAGGTAATAACTTGCCCCTACACAAATACTAATGCAAACGCACACATGTGACCTAAGTTGTTTCCTATTTCTGTCCCTGTCATTTGTGTCTGCTTTTACTTAGCAGTTAACTCCCCACTGGCACTAAACCCAATGACCATTCAATGGCAAGTACAGAAACAGTCGAATGAGCAGAGGTCAAAATCTGTGACTTCTTCCTAGGCACTGGGCTGCAAAAACATGCTTTCTCTTGTGCCTTGCCTCTTTGTCTGGCTTGGTCTTAGATCCCTTCCAAGTCTGCTTAGTGACAACAGCACCTGCTTCCAAGCAATCTGCGGTTTGGATCTAGTGACTAAAGCATTATGCAAACATGGTTGCCATCACCAGCACCTTGAGAGACTGGAAAAGAGCACCTTCCTGGGAAAAAGGATTTGGGGAAGATGGTTGCAATGTGAATAGGGATGCCCTAGTGACAGGGAAAAGCATTTACCAGCTCCTGCTGGTAGACCTGGCCTCAGCAGAGTATCCTCTGTAAATGGGTTTCTGGCAGTTTGGTGTTGTGTGGGCTGCCTGGTGCGTGCTGCTGGACGTGGCATGGGGGGACAGGCACATACATGCTAAGTGTCTCCTGCCTGGCCCCTGTGTCTCTGCTGTGCCTGCCCTTTGGAACAAAACCTGTCTGGGTTGTATTCCCACACAGGACACAAACTGAGCATAAAGAAGGAAGCTTAAAGTGTTTGTTGGAGTAGGGCAATACCGAGCTTCAAACAGAGCAGGATGTGAGATGAGGACTGACTGTAGCAGGGTATTAGATACTTCCCTGGGAGTCATATTCAAGCCCTGTCTCCCACATCAAGAAGAAATTTTAAAATCAGTCTTCCATATTCATATCACAGCCCACTGGTAAGTTAACTACATTGAGGTGTTCAACCATACCAGCCAGGCAGAAAGTCTTGCTTCTGGCTGTCTTTTGTGTCAGGACTAGTCCCATCTGTGTGCTCTGGATGTACCTGTCAGCTGGGCCCTCTGTAAAGGGGAGAAAGGAGAACTTGTTTAATACTGGCTTGAAGCAGGGTACATCAGAGTACCTCAGAGATATCAGAAGTTTTATACCTGGGCAGAGCCCTGCTAGAATGTGATCAGGTGCCTTCCCTGGGATTTTGACTCTTCCTGTGATGCCGCATATTATACTCCAGCGACTAACTTAATGGGAGAATATTAAATTCTCTCATTTTTTTTAAATTGATTTTAATTGAAGTCAGATTTTCAAAGGTATTTTGGTGCCTGAAGAAACAAATTGGCCTTTCAGAAATGTCAGTTGGGATTAAATGATTTGAAAACTCCACCATTATAGGAATTACCTAAAATGGCTGTCAGTCACGGAGTATTCTTGTAGTGGTAGAGTATTTGTTAAATGGTGTTTCTGAATGCTGTTAATTCTGCAGGACTGTATATAGTATTCTGTTTACACAGGGCCTACACATGGCTTGTCACCATTCTGATTTTAATAGTTTTATTTATTGTTACTACCTTCTGTTTGTAGTTCCAGTGTAATTGGTGAGAAGAAGCTCAAAGACCATCTAAACTGACTGTTAAATAGTTATGGGCACTTTACTATAGAACACCCTTATAAAATTCATGTTATCTCAGGACTCTATAAAACACCACCTGGCAACTTGCTATTCTGGTACCACAGAGTATAATAAACAAAGATGGAGGATAGGACAAGTGGATTCCCATAAAAATGTGTTCAGAGAGCTTAATATCCAAGTTGCCATAAAATATGTTCATGCTTAGCTTCGGTGTCATATCATTTTCTGTTCCACATATATAGATGGGAGTGCATTTTTCTAAGCAAGTAGAAATGTATATATGGAGCATATGGTCTGCTAGAAAATACAAACATAAATGACCATGTATGCCTTCATTTTTATTATGCTTTTATTGGAAGGTTCAAACTCCAGAAAAAAGTGCATATAAGATAAATGGATGGAAAATTGAAACTTTCTGCTCCAGCTGAACTTTCAGGTCTAAATAATTCATGCCCCCATAGTTCCATCATCTGGATCAGGCTGAGGACCTGATTTATCAAAATATTCCAGCTCTTGACTGACTTTGACTTTGTGACTAATTCCATTGACTCCTAAGGAGCTACTCACAGTATATATTTGTGTATACACGTTCATATGTATAAATGTTTATATATACACATTCATAAAATGTATATACACTAGACATATATGCACATATTTAAATATATGCATTTTAAGTATATACATCAATGCAGATTAATGTATTTGCAGAATTTGAGCCTTAAAAATCAAAGTAAATTGATACTGCATTTCAAAAGGAGGAGTGTTAGTTGCCAGAAGTTAGAAGACAGAGATTGCCAAACATTTTAAACTAATGGTGAAGGATCATGATAACCATTTCTTGTAGAGCACAATTGTTTTGTACTGCAAATACTGAAAAGGGACTCCTTAAATTTGCCCAGTAATTCTGATTTTTCTGACCAGAAAAAAAATGTTGATCTGATAGGTCTGATATGGTAGAAGACAGTTTGAAAACCACAAGTATAAAGGCACTTGACAGAAGGCTAATGTGACCAAGTGGAAATGGAATTTTTGTTACTGGATATGCACAGAGCCACTATTATCTGTTCTAAATTTCTTCTGCTGTAACAACTTTGGCCATAGTGCCAGTAAGAAGTGAATAAGTTAATGACAGCTTAAGATGACTGGGAGAGCTAGCAATTTTTTTCTAATCTCTTTTATACACTAATGATTGAAAAACACGTATTGGTTTATAAGAGAGCTATATTTGACTGCATTTGTTAAATTCAAAGAGTTTACAAGTAAGCTGTGGCTAGTGCACATTATAAACACTCTTCCCACGTTCCCAGTCAGTCCCATGTCAAGAGGGCAATCTTGCTATTCTCTTTCCAATAGGGTCTATATATGATTTGGATGCTCATACAGACCTTCTGACACTAGCTGACCTGTGCAAATGTCTTAATCTCAAGAACAGGAATGCTGGCTCTTGATTCAAGCCCTCTGTCCAATAAATAGCAATGGTTGTTCTAAGACCTGCCCAGAGTGCACTGTTTAACAAAATATCAAATCAAACCCAACTTGCTCCAAGGTAGCTAGTGAGATCCTGCAGAATGTCACTGCCTGGCCAGTGCAAGACTCTTTAAAGTATTTTTGCTGTCATCATCCTTTACAGATAAATATAACTGTAACAGTAACTTGTGATCAACAAACACATCTTCCGACCAGAGACTTCTGCCAAGTTTCCTTTAATAGCCTCCCTACACAGGGTAAATAAGAGTTATGCCTTTTATTTCCTGCTTTCTTCTTATGATCGATGGCAGACTTCCTACAAATTGATTGTCAGAGATCTCCCTACCAACCAAGAAATGAGATCCCCACCACAGGCATCTCTCTACAGTGACTCAGTGTTAGCCTTGATGGGTTATTATTGAAGAATAATATAAGTAACAATAACAATATAATGATAATAGGAAGGTTGATAATAATGATAGTAATGATAGAGGCAGTAAACAAGAAAAACCCCAATAAACAAAAAAGCACCAGCTCTGGAATAATATTATTACAAAAAAAAAAAAGTATTTGCTTGAAAGAACAGACCAATTAATCAGAGCCCTACAAAGATTAGCAAAGAACCTGCCATTTCCTGAAAATAAGTATTTATTCAACTTCAGTGTATCTGCAACCAGAAGTGGTCAACTCAAGAGTTGCTCATGTCCCAAGGAGACAGTAGAATATAAATAGAGAATATTTATCAAGCACTTATAACTTATTTTTAATCAGGAAGTTTCCTAGTAGCTTTGTGCAACCACACCATAGTATGGTATGTTCCAGAGGTGGTACCATACTATCATCATAATATGGAATGGTTGTTCCGACCTGAGCACAGACAGACAAAGGCAGATCCACGTTGTCAAGCTGAGCAGCTGCAAGGCCAAGCATGAGTTATGACAGGCCTGATACAAACCTTTGTGAGGGTGTTTCTAAGCACAAGTGGGAAGTCTCATGTACCTCTACTCTGACTATTAACGAACATAAACACTGGGCTCAATCTTAATCATGATGGTATGTTTCCCCTTCATATATATGTTACATTATTCCTTTTAATGATTTTTTGAGGTAGACAAAAAATCTTTTTTGCACTTTCACAAGCTGTTTTTCTGTCTACATCAATACTCTTGTTTTTAACCATAATGTATATCTGCTGAAACCTGGGCAGTCACAGTACACCTGAACATGGTAAACATGGCATTTCACAATGCTTGGATATAGAATACATGATATTTCCTGAAAAGTCAGTTTTATTAAACTAAACTGTGTGGAGTACTGAAAAAAAAATAGATGCAAGGGAAACACAGGTCAGGCTGGGAGCTTTCTCGTCCACTTGTTATTGGTGGAAATTGTCATCCTTGCAAAAGACTGGTTTTGTCCTTCTGCTGGGTAAAAAGATATGAAACAGAAATATAATAGCCACCACATTACTGTTCTACAGGGAATTTGGCTTCTGTTTGTATCTACAAGGCAACTGCGAATCATGCATATATATTAATAGGCTGTAAAAGATTTATCATGTTTTTAACTGATGTTGTGTTCTCAGCAATGATTTCACAGCCACGTTTTTGTTTGCTGGGGCTTGACATAAACATTTTCTTTCTAGACTCCCGAGTTTCATTTCGGTTTTTGTATTTGCTAAAGTCACGTCAGCCAAAACCTGCTGGATTCATCTGATGTGAAACTGAATTGGTGAGAAACCTCTGAGCTTTGCACAGTTACAAGCTGGGAGAAAAGCTGGGCTAAGCGCTGTGTGCAGTTCAGCGCAGGCTGGTGCTTTGTGGCAAGCTGGTTGGGTGCCAGTGCAGTCAGCCACTATGCACCTTCATTGTACTGTATGGGTCCCACTTCATTCAGGCACCAAGAGATTTTTCCTTGAGCAGTACACAGAACACAATGTAATTTAAAATCTTTTGTTACAGATAATCTTAATTACATGTTTTGCGCTTTTGTTTCTTCTCCTACTGTTCTGCAGATGCATAACAATGCTGTTTTTCAAGGCCAAGGCTGCTACTAAGAGACAACTTTCTTTCTCCCTAAAATGAACATTGACACTTGAAAAATTCCCCTCTCCTTCCTTTTGCAAAGCAGGTATGGACACACAACTATTTGTTTTAACATTTTTTTTATTTTAACGTTCACTTCATTAGTAGGGAATAATGATAAATGCAGAATCAATGCAGGTTGTTGAATCTAGTCAGTAGTCACACTAGCACTAGTACTAGCATAAGCAGTCAATATTTTAGAGATTTAAGCTCTAGGAATGTCAGAGCATGCAGAAAGTTAAGATAAACTGGAATATGGTCCAGGACACTTACGTGGCTTCAGTTTTTTAGACAAGTGAAAACTCACCGTATTTCAACTAATTGTCACCATGAATGTTCCTAAACAAATTATAAGTTTTCAAATCAGCAGTTTAAATGTATAAGAATGGAAAAATAAATCAGAATGAGATCAGTATGAAATATGATGCTTGTGTCCACATAAGGATCAGTCCATATTACACACAGCTTCTGAAGAAGAGAGACACTTGGACAAGTGGTGCTCAACTGAAACTGGAGGTTTCCTGGACTGCCAGTGAAGCCTGTGCATCCCTCCTCATTCCTGCTTTGTCCCTCCCAATCTCTAGGCTGCCATGCTCTGCCCTGGTACCCTCTGCCTCTGAGGTGAGTGGACCAAGTGTAGGAGATGAAGTCCTACATCTGAGAGGAGCCTTCACATGATTGGATGCTTCTTATTCTTCTTGCAATCTTACAGCACACATTTACTCCTAACACACTATCATAAAGCTTTAGTAACTGTTTACAAGTTATGTGCTTTTGTGACTGCTGGACAGGAATTTGGCCAAGACCTTCATAAGATCTTCAGATGAGAAGGATCTTTTCTGCCTGCTGAATCCACAGACACCCTGAGACTGAAGGCAACCAAGTCCTATAATCCCTGTTATATGTTACTTTAATTGAAGCAAGATCAAGCCTTAGGTACAGGATTCATATCCTAAGACTGTCAAAATAATTTCAGATCTCCAACCCATCCCTTTCCCAATTGCTTTCAAGGCCTTTAATTCATCTGTATTTTGGCTGCAAGGCAGTAACTATTCAGGGGTACAGCAATAATACAGTACTCAATAGTTTAAAACACCACATAAAATCAAGTAATGTATATTCAGGCAAAATTTCTGGTAGTATTCAGCTGCCAGGACATCTGCTCCCAGACTTTCCGGGAGGATCCAAGTGAAGATCCATGGCTAAACCAATGAAAATACCAGCAACAATGCTCAAGACAGCTCTGCAAAACTGGGTAAAACGTACCATTTCAAGGTGAAATATCATGTCAATTTTTAAAATCCCCAAAGTCTAGCCCGTCTTGAAGCAGAAGTTTTCTATATATTTCAAACAGCACAGCAGTCACAGCAGGCTGTTCTGGTCCCGCAGGCACAAAGTTGAGGGCTCAGACTCTGAGGAGAAGGTCAGGGTGGGGGACTACCTGCAGTTTCTCAGCCTATTCCCTTCTCAACTTCCAGCCAAATACAGAATGTCCTGGTCACTCCCAGCCTACAAAGATGATCACAAACAGTACAAGTGACTGTAACAGCTGGATTCTGGTAGCACTTGGTGTGTTCTTGAGCCTTTCTAAACCTATAACCGCACACAGATCTGGCCCCAAGGCATCCATAATCAAGACAACATGATGAGACGGAGTAAGGGAAAATTAAGCATCACTAGGGAAAGGGTAGGGGGCAGCTTCTTGAACCTGTCAGTATTTACTGATAATTTCTCATTGGAACAGAGGGACACATGAGTTGCAGGAAGGGACCAGGACAGGGAAGGTGGTAGTTTTGCAGATTAACTCCCTTATTTTCCTCCCTGAGTAAAATAGTTTACCCTGGTACATTGGAGTGATGCCTCAGTTTCTGCTTTCTTTCTAAGAAAGAAAGTAGGGTGTTTCTATTTTGGCAGTTTATGTGTTTTTCAAAAATAATCTACATCAAAGTCCATGGAATTAACTTCGCAACGAAAGCAGATTGGGCTTTAGATTTGAAAAGTAAAAAAACTTGGAAAACAGAAAGGAAAGAAATATTTTGTTGCCGTGTTGCCAATGTGCTCCTAGGGGGACACTTAATGAGGGTCAACATTGTACATCGTGCCGGTTTTGAGTCCACTGTGTTGAAAGTGTCTTGGCAGCGAATACTGACTGTGGGATGAGTTTTAACCTTTATTTGGAAGAAAGTACAGATAAAAAAAGTACCAATGCATGCTTTGAAGGCAGGAGTGCTCTTACCTTTTTATGGCATATCTTTTCCTGGAGGTCTGCCTAGAGATGGAATCTCTTTTAGAACTATAGTGTACAGCCTACAGTTTTTCCCAAGAACCAACTTGTGCTTCCCAAGACATTGAGCCCGGTTCTGTTTCTTTGGAAATCTAAAAAATTCTTAATAATCTTCTATATTTATCATTCTGATACTCATTACAGTTTCTTTGCCAAATGAAATACACACTGACAGAGCAATAGGGATAGCACTGGATGATAATATTTGTGAGAATCATTTAAGACATTGCCTCTTTGCAGCTTTGACCCCAGCCAGTTTAAACAACATAGGCCTGATAAAGATTTTGGCAGGCATAACAAAAAAAAACACTGGCAATGAAGACAAGATTATTTTAGCCAGGTTCTTTAGACATAAAATTGTAGCTGTGAGATAGCAGGTAAGCAAGAGGCCCTCGGAAGCAGTTTTGTGTGGGGTTTTTTTGTTGTTGTTTGTTTTGTTTTTTTCATAACATTAAAAGGAAAATGGATCCTTTCAGTTTGCAAAAAAAAAAAAAAAAAAANAGCTCTTCCAAGGCTCATGTCGGAAGGCTTTTATTATGTGTTTAACTAACATTTTTTATGACAATGACTTAAAGAATGATAAGTGAAATCCATATTCCTCACTCCGGAAACAAATTATTTACAGAATTAATACTTTTCTTTCCAGAATAAGCCAGTAAAAAATATGAAAACTGAAGTGACATGCTTTAAAGACCTCCAGCTACACTTACTCATGTAGACATATATTTTTCACTGTAAATTCTTGAAAGACTAGTGGGTTTAACTATGTGTATAAGAACATCTCAGTACACAGGTGAAGGAAGGAAGCCCATACTACAGACAAAAAAGAAGAAAAATACTGAATTTCAGGCCTTGAGCAGAGAGTCAGAAGATCAGATTTCAAGCACTACCTAACCTAATGGGCCTTGATCATGGATGGGAGCTCTAGCCACTTTTCTAAAGCAATTAAAAAGTGATGTAGGAAAATAGAAGATGACAGGAATCTCACCACACAAAAGGGTTAGAGAAATCTGTCTCCATTGCTTGAGAGCACTGTACCAATGGTGCATAGGTTGTGATGCAGGGGTAGACAACACCAGCCTACCCACATGCATGACACAGAGGTAGAGAGGCACTTGACAAAATCTTCTTCTGGTGGCCAGAATATTCTAATGAACAGTCAGAACTTCCTGGTAATGGCGAAAATAAGTCAAAGCCAACTTTGTGGGATACCTTGGCTTGGCAAACATCTTACATTGATTTTGCAGCGGAGAATCAGCAATATGCCTAGGTGCAGTTAATGCTTATTCCAGAAGTCGTACATATGACAATGATTTTGACAGCTAAGATAATAGAAAGTGTACATGTTGCATAAGGAAATCATATGGGACAATGACAATAATTTGGGACTAACTCTTTTGTCCTTGGAATATAAGATTTGCATCAAAGATCCCTGCCAGTTTAGCTTATCACTTAGCACCACACATTAGCAAAACTCGCATAAAGGCATTGGCAAAGAAAGACAGGTAGACCCCTTAAAATACTGCAGAATTTCTTTAGTTTAAAGGTCAGCATCACAAATCACTAGACAGAAAACATCTTTGGAGGAATGTTAAAATTACAGTACTGCTGTAGTTTTATAGGTAAGACCAAACACATCTAAAAAAAACAACAATCAACAGACAGGAAACTCGAGTAAAAAATTCACGAAATTAGCTTCTCAGGTAAGTAAAACATTAATACTTTATTGACCTGTTATTACTAGCTTTTCTCATTTACATTGTAGTCAAAGGCAATTTATGGTCCAACTCAGGGCTTAATGAGACCGCTGAGAAGAAATACTGACATCAGGAACATTGCTCAGGAGTAAACGCTATGGCCGATACAAAAATTGTTTAAGAAACATATGAATATTCAGGTCAAAACAAAACATGTAGCCATGGATTAGTCTACAAAGCTCCTAATAAATCAGTCTTGCAGACTCAGAACCTTCAGTATCAATCACAATCCAATTAAGCAGTCACATCCATCACAGAGGCTGCAGCACGACACACCAATGTGGAATAGTGGTCTCTGAGGGTGAAGCATTCTCGTTTCAGGAACTTGTTACTGAACTCCTTACTGGAAGTGATCAATCTGAACCCAAACTGACAGTGTTTAGATCAAAACGTAACCTGTTCCAGGAATGCGTTCCATCCTAAGAAGGATGTCTGTGAATAAATTCCATCAAATTAAAGGCTGCAGAATGTAATTGTTCATGCATGACTGTACTTATTGCTTAAAAATGAAGGCTATTGGTAGCTAATAAATGCCTGAAAGCAGCTTGAAAGCATTCAAACTGAGATAAATTATTTCCAAGTAATCTTTGATTTAAATGCCCACAGAAAAATGGGGTTTTTTTTAATTATAATTAAATGTAATTAATTTTGTAATGGTTATAATTACAGATTTCTCATACTGGGTTAGCTGAATCAGTCACAAACCTTACAAAGATACATTGTATTCTTCCCATTAATTTTCTTCTTAAAAACAGCTGAAACTCATTTATCACTGGACCAGTCCAGGATTACACCCAGAGCCTTGAGTGAAGCCTGTCTGGTGATGTGCTAGGAAAACACATGAACCTCATCTCTCAACAGCCACCAGGCAGGTTTGCAGACAGACACACCTTGCAAAGAGTAGTACCTTACTTGGCCTTTTATTTTCCTTTTCTCCTGCAGGATTTGGGCCCCATTAATCACCCTCTGGGTAGCTGCATCTTTGGTGCAGAATCTCCTTCCCTGTGGCTTGGACTTCCTGAACTCACACTTTGTTTCTACTGCTTTAGATTACACAGTGACTGCTTGTAAGCCAGTGTGGAATGAAGCTGTTATTAGAAAGAGATGCTTTTTCGATCCAGTATTGCTCCAGCAAGTGGCTAAAAGCAGACATTTAAATGTGCAACAGATGAATGAATGTGTCTTGGGATAAATATCTTATGAACTAGAAATCATCATCCTGTCCTTTCCAAACAACATTTCTATCTGCTTATGTGGTGAACTCCTGTGGTTTGTGGGCAGCTGATTTGGTAGAAGTTACAAAAAGCTCACAGATAAAGTTAGCATTTAATCTTCGTTGCCTCACAGCCTTTAGACAGATGTTCACTCTCACATATCGCATGGATATATGACCAACGTACATGCAGCATTTAAGACCAAATGTCTGTGCAAAGATTGGGTAATGAAGATTACATTTTGAAAACAACTGACACCTTACAAGTGTTAAATGGAAATGTCTTAGACTTGCTAAGATCACTGGGAGTGCAAAGTCAACACAGGCAGATGTTTTTATTTTTTATATCCCAGTATTCTGAAATCTCATAGTACTTTATCTTTCATAATGCTACAGCTTTGTGGATTTTTTTTTCACTTTAGCTAGTTGAAGTTGCAGGTCTCCATATGCCTTTGAGATGCTATTTCTGCTGTTTATACACGTTCAGGTCCTGTTACAAATTTGCTGATGTGTATGGACAAATTGCTTAAAATAGAATTTTCAAAAGATTTTAGATACTTACAATGCAAAGCAGCATTTAGTTAGATTTTCAAAAACTCCAAAGCCACCTTAGGGTCTAACTCCTGTTGGATACTGAGCTACATCAGGTTGCACTCTGCCCTGGCAGCCAGCTTCATCATGCACTTTCATGCATTGTGAGTCTCAGTTCTGGTCCTGGTGGACAGCAGGATGACCATGAGCCAGCACTGTGCCCTCGTGGCCAAGAAGGCCAATGGCATCCTGGGGTGTATCAGAAGGGGGGTGGTCAGTAGGTCAAGAGAGGTTCTCCTCCCCCTCTACTCTGCCCTGGTGAGACCGCATCTGGAATATTGTGTCCAGTTCTGGGCCCCTCAGTTCAAGAAGGACAGGGAACTGCTGGAGAGAGTCCAGCGCAGAGCCACAAAGATGATGAAGGGAATGGAGCACCTCCCTTATGAGGAAAGGCTGAGGGAGCTGGGTCTCTTTAGCTTGGAAAAGAGGAGACTGAGGGGTGACCTAATTAATGTTTATAAATATGTGAAGGGTGAGTGTCAGGAGGATGGAGCCAGGCTCTTCTCTGTGACATCCAGTGATAGGACAAGGGGCAATGGGTTCAAGCTGGAACACAGGAGGTTCCACTTGAACATGAGAAAAAACTTCTTTACAGTGAGGGTGACAGAGCACTGGAACAGGCTGCCCAGAGAGGTTGTGGAGTCTCCTTCTCTGGAGACATTCAAAGCCCGCCTGGATGTGTTCCTGTGTGATCTGATCTAGGTGTTCCTGCTCCGGCAGGGGGATTGGACTAGATGATCTTTCAAGGTCCCTTCCAATCCCTGACATTCTGTGATTCTGTGATTCAGTTCATTATTGCCAGTGAACCTTTTTATGTGCTCAAAAGAGAAGAGAGTAGCAAAGAAAATGCAGTACATAATTACTGTATTTACTTAACACTAAGTATAGACTCCTGTTAATCTAAAGTGCATTATTAAGAGACTATAGTATCAAGTTATAGAATGATATTATAACTCCAAAATAAATGAGGAAATTCATTAGCTAGCATTACCTTTGGCCTACAAAATATAACTTGAGTTATTTCATGTGTTCTTTAATTAATAAAAATTTTGGATCTTATCTGTTTGTTAGAGTGATTCATAGTTAATACTTTGAACCAATTCTGAGAAATGAATACTTCTCCAATACTTTGTTATGAGACAAGGTATCAACAACTGTTAGGTCACATTACTGATTCCTTAGTCAGACTTCTGATGCTGAAGCCAATCTCATGACATTTGTAGGGAAAACTTCTGTTCCTTGTTGGTGCAGTAGCTCAAAGGGTTCAGTACACTCCAGATTTCATTTCACATAACATTAGTGACTCATTTGTCTTTTAAGTTTTAAGTCTGTTTGTCAAGGATTCACAAATGGTATTCTTACCTAGTAGTTCTCTAAATAGCTTTCTGTCTTCCCAGACAGTCGTTGTTATATTCCAACATTCATTATATTCCAACATGAATGTCCAACATTCCAATGTTGGAAGAAACCCCACGGTTTACAAACGCACTTGAAATTGGGGCAGATGAGAGGGCTCAGCAGCTCTAAGGAAGTGGATTTTTATTTAGGTGCCTGCAAAGGGGTTCAAAGGACTAGCATTTTGACTACAGGTCCACAAATGTAATCAAACTTAAAGGATGTAATGACAACAAAGGCAGGCCAGGGAGTCACTACGATGATAAAAAGATGACACAAGTTTCTAACCTTCAGAGGTCTTTGGTTCAGTCTTCTTCACCCAGACACATGAAGCAACTTCTCTTGTCTGTGTAGAGAAGAGGAAGGGAGAGACACATCAACACAAATGCAGTGAAAGAGGGTGGCTACCTCATGGAATTCAAAGGCTCAAAAGGAATCAGGGAAGATGTCATAAGGTTGACAAGGATGTGTAGTTTTGGGGTAAGCATGTCAAAAGCAGTAAACACAGTCAATACCAGTTCATGGCAATCCATACAGAAGCTCTTGCCTTACAATTTGGACTTTACTAATCAGAAGTTCCAGGTGTTAACAATTGCAGAGTGCTGGCTAATGCAAAGCATTTCACTCTCATCCCTGCAAAGATGAGAGAGAAGAAAAGTCTAAAACACAGGGTATCAGTCACCTGTGGATTGCACAAGAGAGTGGAGGATATTTATTTTGCTTTGATTAGATCTTGCTCTGATTTGACATTTTCAATGGGAGTTTTAGAAAGTATGATACCAGTATTTATACTGTTATTCAGGTTGGACTTTTTTATTCTGACTGAAAATAATTATTGACACAAAGGTTCAATAATTCAAAGGTTATTGTGAAAAAAATTAAATGGAAAAGACTCAGAAGAATTTGAGAAAAACTGAAAATAAGCAGATTTTTCCTCCAAAGTTTTCCAGACATGGAACTCATAAACCTAGAAATTTAAATGCACTTTCAGTGCTTTCTCTGACATTATATAAAACATAACACCAAATGTATTTTATGTTATACAGTTCATCCAAAATATACCCTAAAGCAAGTCATAAAATGGAATGCACTTAGACACACCCAATTACACTATAAAACCAGAATGCTATATAGCAATTAATCTAAGGTAATTCATAAATCTAAGCAAAACCACTGAGAATAAAGTAAATTAAACATGATAATTTTGGTTTGGCATTTAAATTTAGTAAAAATAAAATATAAAACTTCAGGGATAGGTTTTGAAAACTCATCCTTTTGACTTGTACCTGTGAATTACAGAACCAAGTTGCTGTAGAAAAAGAAAAATTGTACTAAAATAAGTTAGGTCACAAATTTGTTTCCTTTGAATGTTTAACTACTATGCTGTGCTGGCACATCAGATATGTAGATAAGTAAATAGCATGCATTGCAGAGATTTTCTCTTTTAATGATTTCTGTCATAAGCAAATGTAATTTTTTGAGATTTGTCAGCCTCCATGCACCTGCAAATAAGAGACATCTGAAATCCCAGACAAACGTACATTTGGGCCAACGTCCATTGGAGTCAATGAGCATCTAACCATTGACTTTTACAGGTATTAGATCAAACTACAGGTGACCTAAATGGCAAGAACAAATTGCTTCAGGACCAGTGCTGCATCTAGACCTGGTGGCTGTACCTAGGCTGATAAATGTGTGCAAGCTTCAAAATATTCCTAGACACCAGGAGATGGACACAGCAGTCCTGGGCATGAACCTGGCCCATCTACCTCGTGCTCTCCTGAGCAAACCCTAGGCACAGTTTGGGAGTTCAGTGATCCAAGGACTGTTTCCAATAGGCAATCTTCATGCAGCCAGCCTGTTTTGGAGGTAAAGGCATAGTCTCAAGCCACATAGTGCCAGTTGGCTTCGGTGCCTGGAAGGCTCCCAGGCACGAGTGTAGATGGAGCTGCTGTGGGTCAAGAAGTGACTCTCACAGAGGGTATGACAAGGAGGCTTTGGCCCAAGTGTTTCTGAGGACCGTGTGTCTCAGGGACATACAACCAGTGTGTCAGCAGTCCTGGCTAATAATAGAGTAGAACTTGCAATGGAAATACTACCCCCCTCAGTGCAAAAGATGCAGTAAAAGAGTGTATTAAGAGACTGAAGAACACAACACTGAAATATTGTGTAACCTGCTTGAACAATGAGGGCTGGTGTATATCTCCATATGAAGGATGTGGAAAATTAGCATATAATAGTCTGTTGGTACACAATGCAGCATGTAAAGATAAAGTATGCAAAGTATGCAGTGGCTGGGAAAAGCTGGTTATCATACAACTGTTAAAAAATAGGGCAGGTCTGCCTGTGTTGTGCTGAATCAGCTACATTTGCACAGTGAGAAACTTGTGATAGCAACGAGTTGAACTTGCAGTGATCAAGCCTACCTGCTGCAAAAAGCATGTAATAGGTTAGCAGTATTGGGCAAAAACTCCAGCTGGTGTATATATGAACGACATAGCGCAATCTATAAGTATAATTGATTAGGATCTTTTAATCTCTGGTGCATTTGTATGTAGGAATTAACCTTTCGATTGCTGTAAGCAAGCAGCAACATGAGAAGATTAACACCTTGTTCTGAACAGTAGCCAAAGAGATTTTTGTGAGAGACCACCCTGCTCACCTTCACTGGAAGTTGCTCACTGCAACCCCCAGGGAGGAGGCTTCTCTGCTGCAGGAGTGCTGGGTGCTGGATGGGGTAACCCCATGAGCTGACACCATCAGACCCTACTGAGCTCTGTGAGGGTAAGGCCAGTGTTGCCATACAGGGTGGGATTTTACAAGTGCTTTTGGAGGATAATGGGTCTGATATGGCAAATGTCGGAACTTAATCACTTAAATGGGGTTTAGAGAACTCAGTGCTTCAACATGAGAAGGTAAGGACTGGCTGGGTTTGGCCAGAATACACGGAGCTCAGCTATAGAGTCAGATTTACCAAATTAGATGTTGAGGGCAAATATTTCATTATGTCCCCTATTTAGATAGGAAACCTATTTTTTTTGACAAATTCATAAGATTATTAAGATATAGGCCTAAAATAAAAATGTATTGCTTGCTGTGTGGTTGGACACGGGTAGAAAAAAACTTGACTGACATCTGCTATGTTTATTTTGGAGAGTTGTTCAAGAGCATCCTGCCAGATACTGATGATGGCTGGCACTCAGAGTTAGAAGTGCCAGAACAAATGGATGAATGGAGCAAATATTTTTATTTTCTTTTTTAATGTAAAGCAATCTTAGCAGTAATTGGAGAAAGTCAACATAATAAATCGCCTTTTAAATTCAAATGATCAATCACATCTATTGCTTTGTTCAGCAATGATACCCTGAGTATTCTGACCAGGTAACACGATGAGAGGAACTAATAGTGCTGTTGGGAATAAAATATTTGCTGTTGGGAATAAAATATTGTGTCTTTCTGCATTGAAACACGTGGTATAAACATGTTTCCAGTAATTCCATGGCTGTAGAAATTGTAATGTAATTATAGAGTTCTTTAAGCTGTCACAGGTCTATGAACTGTCATCTGTGGATTAATTTGAAACAATTGTCTCCCTCTAGTAAGGGCAAAATCTTCTGAAATAACCATCAAGCACACATGTCTACTGGAGACTGCAGCAAATTAAGAGATTGGACAGTTGCGATTTCATAGGTGACCATTTTAGCATAGGCATCAAGCTAACACTTTGACATTTTGCATCTGATATGGGATCCTTTTGTATTCTCAGTGCCCCACTAGTGTGTGGATACCAAATATCAGAGCATCCCCATCTTTTCACAGAGCTTTTGTCTTTCCACAAGCATCATCTAAATATTAATTACTTAAAAGCTACATCTGATGCAGTTATTTTGTGAGCAATGTATGATTGGGAAATGTTCTACTGAAGCACAAAAATGGGAGAGACAGCAATTTAACTTAAGCTAGGACCAAGGCTTCAGTGTGCATGGTCTCACTTTATGCAGGCAAAAAAAATCTGACTTTGCTAGGCTATGCTGTGTTGCTCTGATTGCCCCCTGCCTCACACACAGATGTGGCACCAGTGATATGGAACACCTCTTCACAGTCGCTTTTATAACTGCTTTTCAGCATAGCTTCTTCTAAATAAGCAGCAGGTGACCTCATGCTAACTCTCTGTACAACAGTGAACGTGAAGTGTCTCTGTCTCTGAAGTAACTGTGAGTGCTGCGGGCCTTGTCAAGATAATGAAATTAAAAGTGAGAGTTGTTCAGAAAGAGAAAAGCTGCATCTCATCTCATCTCATCTCATCTCATCATCTCATCTCATCTCATCTCAGGAAACAGCCTTTGGTGGCCTGTGGGATCTTCTCTCCAATCTAGAGATGTTATCTCCATTTGTCAGAAAAGGTAAAATAAGGTCATACCTTTCTGCTGCTGTTGCTTTCCTCTCTTCCCTCCGTTATCCACTAACAGGAGATTTTGCTAGCCTTAATAGAGACATATTTAATAAAATGGAAATTATCATGTGGAAAACAGACAATTGAATTTGACCTATTGTTCCCTTAAATGCTAAAATCAGACCCTGAGTATTTCGTTTAGCTTTCTAAACTGTGTTTGTTTTATATTGATTTTGCAGTGTGGCTTCAGGGTTCTTTACACATGTAGATCTCATTAACTAGTCAACTGATATGGAAAGAGAGAGAAACACTCCCTGTTTTTGTGGTGGCTCTTTGACAGATACATACATAAGCAGCTACAACAAGGACAGTAGATCCAGTCAGGTCATCAATCTTTGGCTTGTCAGTGAGGGACATCTTTCAATGATTCCAGGAGAGGAAGCTTTTAATTACATTGTCCCTTCTGAGGTAATGAAATAATGGGCATACATTGCGATGGGGAACTCATGCAACAGGAAATGGAAAGCAGAAGTGAGCATGATGCAACACAAGTGTCATCCATCCTCTCTCCACGCCTTGCAGCAGGCAGTAAGTCCACATCTTCAGTAACCCAAACACTCTCAGGAGAGTCCTAGCAAATGCTGCAATATGGATTTCACTGGATTACCAGCTCAATACCAAGTCACTAATTACCAAGGATTTGTTTTCACAGACATGAAGCACATGGGTGTCTACTGCCTACACTGCCCTACATATCTCAAAGCCACAAAGGCAAGTGTTCAATGAATAGGCCGGAAAAGAGGTCATAGAAAAGGAGGTCACTGTAAAACTACCTTGAAGCACACTGTGATCCAAAGACTATGGCTAATGTGTATGTTTGTTATGAGTAGAGGTTAAAGACCTAGACATAGGACCAGAATGTGCAAAAGAGACAAACTCAAAAAAAAAAAAAATGGCATGCGCAACAAGAACCAGTGTTTCTCTTCTACAGCCAGAAGACTTCTGTAGGAAATGTGGGGTCATGGGGGACAGAGGAAGGGACTTCACACCAGCCAGATGGAAATACCTGGTTGGAGCCATGTACAAATTGTGATTTACTCAGACTCAAGTTATTTGGCTTAATACAAGGGTAACTGAGGGAAATGTAATGGTCTGTGACATACAGGAGATGAATCTAGATGATCTAATGGTCCCTTTTGGCACCCAAGCACTATGAAAGAAAAAAAGAGGAAAATTTTACATTTCTGTGTGAACTTTTTATCCAGAAGAATACCAGATTTTTTTATTAATCAAAGTAATCATCATATTCAGCACTTATGGCGTTCTGTATGTTTTTAAAGAAGCATTTGAATGTGAACTCTAAAAGTTTGTATGTGTGTGTGCTTCTGGAAGTACCAGAGTTACAAGTTAACTGAGACATTAGGTTTAATGCACAATCTTTGATTCTCTTTCAAAGACCGATCTTTAATGACTTCAAAGTAGATCAGACCTCTCTGTTGTGTCTTGTCCAGATGAGATACGGTGCCTCCAACATGCAATTGTATGAATGCTATAAGACATGAGTACTAAATCACTGACATAGCTTCTCAAATCAAAGATGAATGGATCTGTATGACACATACTTCCTGTATTCCAGTGCAGTTCACATAGGATAGCAATGGGAATCATTATGTACACATATTTTTCTGGCCCCCACAATAAGAATGCAAGTTGCACCCTGAGGTGGCAATTAGAGAGATAAACGTGTGCAAAACAGAGACCTAGAAAAGACTGGAAGGCAAACTGATGTATGTATGTTTGTTTGTTTATTTTTGTAAAGAAGTATAAGCCAAGAAACTTGCCAGAGAAAACTTGAAAACCAAATTATGTTGCCTGGGATTTCTCTCGGGTATGCAGACAACACAAACCTTCAAATTATGCTCAGTACTGAATCCACAGTATTAGCAAAACAGGCATTGAAGCACATTTGTAGTTGGACGGATCAGGGCAGTTTCAGTAAAAGAGTGCAAAACACCTGCCTTTTCCTCATGACATCAACAATACTCTATAGGCAGTGAGCTGAAATACATATGTCAGCCTGCACCTCTGTAATTGTGACACAAGATATCCCGTCACTTGAAATACAAGGAAAATCTCTGTATTCCTGAATGCAAAACTTAAAAGCTCTGGGTCTAGGAACAAAGTCCAGGGACATTTTACCTACTACGCAGAAGCATGATGGAAACAAATCTTAAAGTTACCACAAGAAACATTTGTCAAAGAATTATTTTTTTAGAAAAAGCTCTAACGTCTTCCTTATTGTGCCAAAGGTAATGCTGCAATTATTGGCCTGTTCTGGCTAGGGTGGGAATTCTGCTACTTTTAGCTAGTTACATACAGTGAAATATTCCTATATATAGTTCTTATTACACACTTCTTCAAGCATGAGGAGAAAAACTAGTCCAATCTAATACAATATTGTGCTGTATATTTGTAGAGACCTTATAAAGAGAGCCGGCCAAAGGACTGCAGCATCATGTTAATTAATGAATGTGAAAATGGGTATTTTAGTGACATAGTCACTTAACGGGTTGTTTTTCTTGGATGCTATGTGCTGGAAAACAAAAATATGTTACAGGAAAATCAGTTATATGTCCCTGAGAGCCAACAATCAGAGTGAATGTTGAATATCTGCCTATTGGATTATATGTTTGCTTGCTCTGTCTGTTACTGAAGCATGCTGAACAAGTTGGGAATCTTCTCCTGGCTCTATATTAAGTCATTTCCACTCCTAAGTTGTCATTTTCAATTAAAAATAATGTGAAGCATCTCTCTCTATTCAATCTGTCTGGCTAAAATGGTCCAGTGCTCTTGTAAAAGTAAAGATGATAAACATTGAGTAATCCCTCCAAGGTGCTTCCTGACAAGATTTATCTTTTAACTTAGAGCATTCACACTGAGATCAGAGGCGAGGCACACAACTGAGGACTTCAGGGAGGCTGCAGTGGGGGGCTGCAGTGTTTGTGGTAAAGGGGGGAGGTTCATAGGCTATGGAAAAAAAGGACAAAAATCGATTTTCAGCTGGGACTGCTTCACAGAACCACAGAGCTCAGGGCAGTGACCAGCA
This sequence comes from Syrrhaptes paradoxus, assembly GCA_013400615.1. Classification (NCBI taxonomy): domain Eukaryota; kingdom Metazoa; phylum Chordata; class Aves; order Pterocliformes; family Pteroclidae; genus Syrrhaptes; species Syrrhaptes paradoxus. Next base: position 35,516 of record VZTO01021137.1, read on the forward strand.
CCAGCGAGACCTGTGCACATGGAGGTCACCTGGGACTTGTCCATTTCCAGCTCACTCCTGGCTGCCCAGAAGGGGAGGCTGGATGAAGACAGTTCATTCATGTCAAGTTTTTGCAGTAGTTTGACTGCAAGTGGCTAGTGATGTTCTTAATTAAGACTAGAGTAAATTAAAGTAATTAAATTAAGAAGAAACCATTAAACATCGGACTAGTCTTACTGATCTTGTACCAGTGCATTAAATTGAGCAGGATGCATATCGGTTTGGGAAGAGACCACTTCAAAGGGCAAGGGATGGCTCACTAAAAATTTGGTTCTGGACTATGAATGTGCAAAGTCTAGCATTCCCAGCCCACTAAGAAGCTATTCCAGCTGTTCAGAACTTTCAGATTTAAGCCACCTGGGATGTAATCCTGTATCTGTGCAGGTAGCTGGACACAAATTACATAATTAATTAGGCTGTTGGAAGGAAGAAAGTCATTAGTCTCTCTGCACAACACGAAGAAAAATGAGGCTTATGATGGAGGATAAAAATATACAGCATTGTAAAGAACAAAAGTCAACTCAGGGAACACAAAATACAATTCAAGTTAACTCAAAATAGTAGCAAGCTGCTTTTTTGCTGACTAATGAAGGAACATAGGAGTGTTAAGAGCTAATGGGAACACTCTGATGCACATAGATAAAGGGTCAAAATTTAATTAAACAAATACATGGCATAATTAGAAATCTAAGAGAGAGAAAACACAATATAGTTAATAATTCTGGGCCTTCTTCATTTCATATTGCAAGTAAAATTTTCATATAAGTTTCCAAAGCAGAATCTAAAGTAGCAAACTGTGAGGGTCATGAGAGTTTTTTTAGATGGCAACACAGTGATTTACAGTATCTTAGATTTAGCGTCTCCTATAGAAAAAAAGGATGGATACATTTTACTTTTTCAGATAATCAATCAAACTAGCTTTTTAAAAAAATCTTATTTCTAATAATTCAAAGATACTCAGACTTAAATTCAGCATCTGATTTTAGTGTGAGTGGTGCCCCACTCTGTTTCTTCAAGTGTATTATTGTTGCCCAATGTTTGCAGCATTAGCATCTTTCCAATTTGTCCTGACAGAGATTTCTTACATTATTTATTCCTACCATTAGGAAGACTTGCATTTCTTTACAATGCTGTAAGTCAGGTCCTTGTGGCTTTCTGACTTCAATACACCATCAAATGCCATCTTTACTGCTCTTCTGAAGCACCTACTGTTGGGCCTTATCCAGTTCTTCACTGAAATAATATAAGGATTTCTACAGACTTCCATAGGTTATAGATATTACCTAAAAGATGCAACTGAAGATGAGTTCTCTTCCTCAGCATACAGAAGATTAAAGCAGCATTTGTTTTCAGCTGGTGTAACCATACTTTCTTAATATTTAGAGAAAAAAACAAAGCTATCAGATGCTGCATGATGCACAATTTGCAGATGGTATTTTAGGTTTTTCATCTTCTATAAATATAAGCATAACATCTTTACTTTTCTTGTCACTTCATAATTATTATTCACTTGGTTTCATGTCTCGCACATAATTCTGTTGAGAAAAAACTGTCTGGTGCTTTTTTGTTTTGTTTACATATAGTAGGAAAGAGAGGATTTATTATCGGTGAGATAAAAATAGTGTTGCAATATTTGTGTCCAACAAATAGTTTTTAGACAAGAGGTGTTGCTGTCTGGATGGCAGTACATATTCTTCATCTGCTGTGTTGCTGTAGCTAAAACTGAGTGGTCCTGGAAAAACTTGGTTGTAAAATGCCGTATGTATTCATGCAGGGGATTAAGATTACCCATATCTTGTCTGTACACAGGACAAAAAGTGCTGTAGGGCTGCTGTTCTCCATTTGAACAGATACTCTTAAATGGGTCATATATGAGCTTTTTCCCCATAACCACTGGGGCTTCAGAATGAAAATACTTCTTTTTTTTCCTTCAAAACATAAATTGATTTTGTGACGACTCCAGAAGTAGTACCCGAAATACACGCTGGAGGAAGGGAAGAGAAGGAAAAAGCTATTAAGTGGAGAGCTTTGGCCAAAACCCAGATCATCTGGCATCAAATGATTTAGTGTGAACTATAGAAGAAAGTTTTAAACATTTTGTAATTCCTGTCATTTTTGTGTGTCAGTATGGTACTCTTCTCTAGCCTGGCCTTGAGGTCTACTCACCCTAAAGTGAGATACATTTTTTTCTTGCCTTGCTCAAGTAAAAGATGCTATTCATGACTGCAATACAAAATAACTGTAGCAGCATTTGGGCACATCTGTTATACTGATGCTTACAGACCAAACTCAGTGTTAATGTGATCAAGTGAGATTAAGTTCAAACAGTGTTTCCTTAGCTGTAGTGAAAGCATTTTAAAAAATATTTGCTGTTGCATAGTTTTCGTTCCCAGCATGAAATGAAACAACAGAATGACATTAAGAGTATATAAAGTTGTATTATATGTCACACAAACTTTTTCATGTCATTAATTCAGTTACAAGTCTTACCTCTAAATGGGAGTAAGATGTTAATGAAAATAGGTTGCTCCAATAGCATAGTTAAGTATGGCAGGTTTGCTGTTATACTATATACAGCTCTTCAGTGTTTTTAAAGGCATTTTATACTGGTAGTCATATTTTTAAAGCATTTTATTTAATTGTTAATAACAAGTATGGGCATTTGTCTTTTCCTTGGCTTAACATGCTGATAATGCAGTAACAGATATATTGAAAAGTTCTAACATTCCTAATTTTTTATCTAAGCTGTTACGTTTCAATACCAACAATTTCAAAAGAAAAAAAAGTCCAAGTAGGATGACACATAGCTTTATTTATATAAATTAAAATAAGGCATTCTTCAATTAAAGAGGGAAGTAGGGAAAAAGGGAAAGAAAGGGAAAGAAAAAAAAGAAGTGTCTACACAGAGCTCTCCTGTTCTTAATTTTGGATGAAACCATGCATATCCCTTTGAAGTACTTGCTCTAGTAATACACACCTTATCCCTCTCTGTGCCAGCCATATGAACCTATTTACATTGTAAGATTCAGCCAGAGGCCAGGAAAGAGATACGTACAGTAATTCCAAACACAGTCTATAAGGAAGTGCCTCAAAGATTTTCATAAAAGTCAATGACACCCATCAAATGGCATTAGAAACATGTAAGCAGGCATGGCCATGATTACCTCAAACTGACATGATAGTACCTGTCTCAAAGAAATGGCACTTTATTGAATTGTCTTTAAACATTTATATAAAGTAACAAAGTCAGTAAAGTAGTTTAAACTTCCACCAAAACAGATGTCAAAGAGTAACTATGCTTTGAAATATAAATGAAGTCAAGGGTCTTCTGTTGCTTTTGAGTAAGGCAAGCTGCCTGAAAAGCAAAACAATTTAAATGAAAAACATTGTTTTTCTGTTGTGGTACTTTTAGCCATAACTATCTATCTGTCTGCCTGTCTGTCTGTCTGCCTATCTAATAAAAGTAATCTGTGCTCCTAAAGGTAAAGAAACAAGACCAAAAACGCACTGCAAAGCGAGCCTTTAGTACTTTGAAATAACAGATATTATTTTCCATCTCTGGATCCCTTTTTGGTACTGGGTACTGCATACCCTTATAAGGAATTACCTAAATTTCAGGAAAATGTAGTAAGTATCATCAACTCATGTTCTAGGTATGATGCTAAATATTTTGGAGATTACTTCAGCTATCTACTTATGAAGAATGACAGTCTGGTGTGTGTCATAAATCTACAGTAAATCATAAATCTGACACAAACTATCATAGTAGAAAGGGAACTGAGACAAAGCCGTACACATTTGGTGGTAACAGCTTTGGATCACCACAGAACATATGCGTGTACTTGACTTAAAGTACTGAAACCATCTACATTCTTCAAGGGAAATATGCGCTTGGGGACTTTTTGCTTATATCACCAAACCTTTGGAAAGACTTTGTTTTTCAGAATTTTCCAGGACTGAATTTTTTGGTAGGTTTTTTTCACATTATACAATATTGACAGCATTTGTCACTGTCACTGTCAACAACTGATTGGGCATAGATCCCTGGATACTCACATTGCAGCGCTTCTCTATCGCAATCTCAGTCTGTGAACGAGCATGTGTTGAACACATTAAAATGAATCATCAAAAGACACCAGGTGCATGGAGTGAACAGAGCCATATAAAAAAGCAAGAAAGTCGTAAGCGTTATCATGCCCTGTTTTCCATGAAATAAACAAGGGAATATTGCACCATTCGATATTTATTATGGTTAAGGGTTCATTTAGCTCCCACAGTAATCCAGACCATCCCTAGGACAGACTTTCACATACTAGGATGGGGCAGGTGACAGAACTAACTTCGAAAGTGCTAAATATCCATCAAATAGATTTGCTGTGGGCTATGTTCATATGCACTTTGTAACCCATTCTCAAACTCCAGAATTATTTAATAGTGTTTCTGCTTACACTACAATGTCTCCAATTATCATAACATTTCTGTTCTGGAGCTTGACCCCTGGTGGTTTGGGATATTTGGCTTTCCCTGGGTTCTGGCCATTACCCAAATTCTGGCATTCCTGAACTTCCATATGGACATAAAAGTTGTTGGACTTTAAATTCCAACCAGGAGCATCTCCTGCTCTTGCTCTGCACACATCACTGGACCACAGAGAGAGAGGCAAGGTCCTTGTGTCCTTCTCTGGGTCTCAAATCCTGTCCAGCCTTACCTTTGTATTCCATCTGGGCAGTGGTTGCGGTGATGCTCTGTGGATTCTCTGCAGCTCTGGCCAGATCTCTGTCTGTTCACAGATGCCCTCCCTCAGGTACCTCACCTGCCCTAATTCTGATGTCCCACGTGGTGGCCAACTAAATTCAGAAGCCAAGACTACGGATAAAAACTGTTCACCAGGCTCTGTGCTAACTTTGCCCCACCTGAGAAGAACACAATTTCCACTCTTCATGCCAGAAGCTCTGGAAGTGGTCTCCAATGCTTTCCTAATTATTTTTGTTTGTTAACTCTAGCATTACTAAGATGCCTCAAATGCCTAATCAAAGTAGAAATTAGAAATGCAAGATTAATTATTTTCTGAACCTTTTCACCAAGTGTAGAGACTAAAGTACCTGTCAGTGAACAGCAGTCATTTATATTACAGGGATAATTTCATTTATATTACAGGGATAGGAAAACCTGCTAAAAGTAACCAAAGAAAATGTGTACCTGTTACTATCCAAAATGTTCTAGCGTTAATGCTGGAAGGTCAGGATATATCCTGTTCACTTTGCTGGAGGCATAGTGAAATTTTCTGTATCTGCATACTGAACAGTCTTTCTGAGAATTCTGTTGGAAAAAATACCGTTCCTTAGTATTATTACCATCAATTATTCCTGTTCCTACTGTTACTGTTAATGCAACATATTACCATTGATGGCCGATATCATGGTTCTACCATCCAATCTTAGAACATCAGTACCAAAATTCACAAGCGGCCAATACACTCCTCGAAATTCCCTCAAATTCCCCACACTCAACCCTTTGTACACATCACAGAGGAGCTGTGCTGGTGGTCTCCAACCCGAGACGGACTGGATGCTTTGCATCCTTTGCTGGTGAGATGGGCAACGAATACCAGCTGGACCATTCAGGTGTCCGTGGTTCCCGACACTGCTTTTCTGGAGAGTCTCCACTACATCATTCCTCCCTTTCTCTCCAGCTTTATCCCGTCAGTTCTTGATGGAATGTTCTCACTGTAGTTGATTTGGTGGGAAATGCTTTAAAAACACGTTTTCATTTCTAAACAATAAAAGTGAACCAAGTCCTACTCTCACAAAGTGGTAACACAAAAGTAGCAGTTCCTGTGAAGATACCTGAAAGCACAGAAGTTAGATATCTTGCCTTTCTCTTGGCAGGCAGCTGCCAAGATCGCAGCTCTGGGGAGGGAAGGGCAGGGATCATCATTCTACTGCCGCGATAGCACAGACAGCTGCTTGTCAGCCAGCTTGCCAGCCTGCCAAGCTCCATGCACCTCATACAACTGAGGGTTTTGGCACACCCGCCTTGTCTATCTGCACCTTCAGCGTAACACTGAGAGAGGGTAACCAATAGCCTTAGGGATGAGGTGCTGAGCTGAAAATACAAGGTTTGGGCTTTACCACTTCAAAGGGCTGACAATAATCCTGTGTGCATCACTAACCATATTTTTGACACTTGCATTTTTTTATATTCCTGCTGGCAGACATTTATCATTCTGACCCTTCCTCTTTGCCACAAGTTGCACAAGATCACCCCAGCCAGCGCAAGGAGCAGGTCCCAAGTGCCATAGATCCAGACCCTGTCCCCACTGCTTCTAGAAAGGAATCAGCCAAATCCACAGCTCTGCGCACTCCATGCATGTCAACAGGAAGGGGTTGAACTGAGACATCTGGGTATGGATGAGACCATTTCACAAACAGCCCTGCAGATTAGCAGGGTGTGCTGGGTCCAGGACCTGAAAGCCAAGGAAAAAAGCCTCCTTCATCTGTCATCTGTAGGGTTGCATTCTGTGTTGCACATCTTCAGATCTGGGATTTGAGGGGACAATATTTGTAATCTGACAATGAAATACGAATAATAATAATAATAGACTGCAATTGTAATGGGCCACTGTTGCATGGCAGCCTTTCCCGAGGCCCGATTTCATTTTAATAAAGCCTAAGTGAGTCTGCAATCATAAAAATTAGCTCATTAAAAAATGGGTTAAAAATCAGACAGAGAAATGCACAAACCTGTGGCTGCAAGACCTTTTCTCTGCATGACCCCACCAGTCAGCAGGCAGGGCTGAAGCAAGCTTGTTACAGCCCAATATTAAACGAACAAAGAGACATAGTCTGGTTGCACTACGGTGCACTTTGGAAAGGGAGAATGTGAAAAAGAAGTGTTCTTTGGCAAATTTCATTTAAACAGGCTTCAATGGAAATTTAAAGAATTCATTGCATGTCAGTAGCAGAAATATGAGTACTGTATTCAGTCGTACATCTCATTATATTTCTATTTCTAACACTTCATTGTTTCTCAGACAAAGCACTAGCATTTCTTTCATTTCTGTAATAATAAACCACGATATTTATTACTAAGAGGTAGAGACTAGAGACAGAAGGTGGGGAGCTTTCATCCAGGGGAACAAGACAAGTGCACTGTAAGAGCATTACTTAATGTGGAGCTATGACTCACATGCAATGTCATTTTAACAGCTTTCTGTGTTTAATTTCCTTTTCTTTAACCAGTAGCCTAATACAGAGGCACTCAGACTGTGGTCAATGGACCACCAGTGGTTTGTGGGGCTCTCCCAGGTGGTCTGGGGAATTAAGCATTTTGGGAGCTACACCATACCCGAGATCTGGGGGAAGGGAACCAAGCGCTCCAGTATGGTGATTTTTTTCTTTTTGCACAAATGGTCTTCAGAGAAAAAAAAAAATGGGGATCCATTGGGTTGGGAGGCCTTTTACTTTAATTTTTGTGGGAAAAAATGCTGACAGTTGGGCTTTGGACACTGTTTTACATTATCGGTGTCTATAGTAGTCAGAAGGCTTTAAGGCTTTGCAAGGGAAGACAAAACAGCCACAGAGATGCAGAGCAATATGACCAAAGAGTTGCAGAAGGGGCTGGAAGCCATGTAAGTTTTATCTGCCTGATACCTTGGTGAGGTTTTGGGCAGTTGGATCTCATTATTTTAGCCAGATTTAGTCTTGGCTTTGTGCCACCCAGCTCCTGTGAGGTCCTGACATCCTTGAGGGAGAGCTTTCCTGGGTTTCTTCTTTCCTGCTCCTCAAGAGGTTTTTTTTGGCAGGTGGGTGGTAGCATAAAATAGAGCACATGGACCTGGTCATCTCCAAGCCCACATGATGTATCTCACACAAAGGGACTGCACGGTGGCACATCTCAGTGATGGAGATGCTGCCAGCAGTGCCCACGTAGGGCTCAGCAGCCATGATGTCGACTCTGGGAAAGAGGGAGGACACTTTCTGCTCTGCTCCCAACCCTCATCAACCCAGGGGGTGACTTGAACTTGGGTCAAATTGTGTGTATCTGTCTAGCACCCAGCAGAGGTGTTTCGGGGTGAACTCCAAAGGAAAGGGTGCCACCTACTGAACTGCCACCCACAATTCCTGCAGCAGCTGGCTTCTCCTTAGAGATCCTCTGTGGTACTGCTGGCTGACGAGATCCAGTGAGCTCATTGCCTAAGGGGTCATGGCTGCAGGCCAGATAGGAGAAATGTGTTACTTAAATAATGCATGTGCTTCTGTGATCAAAAGTGCAACAGTCTGGAGAGGTTAAAGAGGATGGAGGAAGACTGGAAAGCTCTTTGCATGTCCAAAATTAGAGCTTGCACCAGAAGCATGTAAAAGGACAATATAACTAGTTTAGATGGAAAGAACATTTCCAGTAAGGTTCATTTAGCCTATTTCTAGCAATGAAGTCTGTCCTGAAAAATTTCCATTGCATTATTGTCCTGGGTTAAGCAGAGAGTTAACTTTTTTTTCTCTTCTTCATAAATAGCTAGCAAGAAGCTGTGTTTTGGGTTTATGCTCAGGAGAAAAGTTGATAAGAAAAGGAATGTTTATAATTATTGCTAGGATATTTTCAAGGACAGATACCTTCAGCCTCTCTGCTCTCTGCAGACAGAGAGGGGGGAGGCCTGGGGGGCAGGTGGGGGCACAGTCCAGCTGCTAGCCTAAGATTTGTTCTTAGGTTAAGATTGAGAACAAGAGTGACCAATGGTATTCCATAACATGCATGTCATGCCCAGTATATAGGTGAGGACCCTTCTGGGAGATCGCTTTTTTGCTTCCCTTGGGCTTCAGATCATCTCGCTTCAGGTGCCTGCATTCGCTCTCCCAAGGCCTCCCCCCCCTCCCATACACACTCCGGTCAGCTCTTGGTCTGGGCCACTCAGACTGTTATCTCCGTTCCGTGAGTGCCTCCAGGAGCGGTGCACCCCCCCGTCTGGGGGAATCGTGAGTGTAGTTCTGGGATTGTTATCCTTTGGTCATCAGGTGGTGGGGGGCAGTATCACTGTGTATCACTTATTTGTATATTTATATATAGTATTATTTTTAATATTATTGTAGTTTAGTTTTGTAGTTTAGTTATTAAATTGTCCTTATCTCAACCCACAAGTCTTTTTTTTCCTTTACCCCAAAAACTGGGATACACATTTAGCAAAAGCAACTTGGCTAGTCAACACTAGAGGATCTGCCAATTGGGCTGGTCCTGCCCAGTCAGAACCTTTTCCATTTACCCCTTTAATACTCTTCCCTGTCGTTGGATGGGGTGGAAACTGTGTGAGTGGGTATATGTGGCTTGGCCCCCAGCCAAGGGCTAACCCATCACAGTTAGAATGTTAGATTAGAACTGTTACAATGAAATCAGTGCATTTGTCTGTGCAGTGGGAAAGGAGAACACTACCATTGCAGGGTTAGCTGCTTGCCTGTCTTTTTCTCATCCTGTCCAATGGTACTTGCTCCAATGTTGCGTTTCACTTTCCCTCAGGTGCAATTATAATGGTTTCTGAGGCTCAGAATCAACATGCTCAATTCTGAGCATTAGCCTCAAATGCCCAACAAGTCCAACTAGATCTAGGGCATGGAGGACTTCTACAGACTCATTTGAAAAACAAAATTAAAATACAGAAACATATTCTAGTTAAATTATTAGGTCACAGAAGACAGATCTGTACAGTCTTGAGGTGAGCTGACCCTGGCTGGATGCCAGGCGTCCACCAAAGCTGCTCTATCACTCCCCTCCTTAGCTGGACAGGGGAAAGAAAACATAACAAAAGGCTCATGGGTCAAGAGAAAGACAGGGAGGGATCCACTTGGCAATTACCATCACAAGAAAACCAGATTGCAAATAAAATTAGAGTAAGATAACGAGAAATAAACCCCAAATCTTAAAAAAACAAATTCCTACACACCTCCCTTCTTCCTGAACTTTACTCCCAGTTTTATTTACGTCCTCCTCTGCAGCAGCACAGGAGGCAGGGAGTGGGGGTTGCAGTCAGTCCACCACGTGTTGTTTCTGCTGCTCCTCCGTCCTCAGGGGAGGGCTCCTCACACTCTTCCTCTGCCCCAGGGTGGGGTCCCTCCCTCTACAAACTTCACCAGCATGAGTCCTTCACATGGGCTGCAGTTCTTCACGAACTGCTCCAGCATGGGTTCTTTCCACAGGGTACAGTCCTTCAGGCACAGGCTGCCACAGACTGGGTCACCTCCAGCCTCACCTCCATCCCTGGAAAGGTGATGGAACAACTTATTCTCGATGCTGTCTCTAGGCATATCAGGGATAAGAAGGTCATTAGAGGCAGTCAACATGGCTTCACCAAGGGGAAGTCATGCTTGACCAACCTGATAGCCTTTTATGAGGACATTACCAGGTGGATAGATGATGGCAAAGCAGTAGATGTGGTCTATCTTGATTTCAGAAAAGCATTTGACACC
>VZTO01021137.1:46644-68280 GCA_013400615.1 Syrrhaptes paradoxus
GTGGAGTCTCCTTCTCTGGAGACATTCAAAGCCCGCCTGGATGCGTTCCTGTGTGATCTGATCTAGGTGTTCCTGCTCCGGCAGGGGGATTGGACTAGATGATCTTTTGAGGTCCCTTCCAATCCCTAACATTCTGTGATTCTGTGATTCTGTGATTCTGTGATTCACCTGCAGGGTCACAAGTCCTGCCAGCAAACCTGCTCCAGCCTGGGCTCCTCTCTCCATGGGACAGAAGCCTGCTCCAGAGCAGGCTCTCCACGAAGTCACATACTCCTTCAGGCATTCACCAGATCTGGCATGGGGACCTACTGGGCTGCAGGTGTATCTCTGCTCCACCGGTATCCACCATGGGCTGCACCATGGGCTGCAGGGGAATCTCTGATCTGGCACCTGGAGGACCTCCTCCCCCTCCTTCTGCACTCACTTGGATGTTTGCAGAGTTGTTTCTCTCACAACTCATTTCTCTCTCTGCTGCTGCTTTTGCAGTGGTTTTTTTCCCCCCTTCTTAAATATGTTATCCCAGAGGTGCTACCACTGTCACTGATGGGCTCGGCCTTGGCCAGTGGTGGGTCTGTCTCGGAGCCAGTTGGGGTTGGCTCTGTTGGGCATAGGGGAAGCTTCTGACGCCTTCTCACAGAAGCCATCCTGCAGGCGCCCTGCTACCAAAACCTTTCTACACAAACCCAATACAAGTCTAAACCCTTTTGCTGTCCCTAAAAGCTAGATTGACTTCCATGGTACCAGTTTGGACAGGAAGACTAAGGCTTCTTCTCTTATTTAGGGCTTAACTCTAAATTTTTTTATAGCCACACGTCCTATCTATATACACCTATCCTGGTGTATCTTGCCTGGAAACATTAATGGAAATAATAATTCTACTTTCACAAAACAGATTTTTTAGTAACATTGAATCAATTCTACAGAACATTTTTTTTTCTTCCTTCAAAGTGACTGAAAAACTGCTGTATGTGAAAAATAAAAAGACCACAAGAGCAAGAACTAGGGGCCAGCATCAGAACAAGATTTTCAAAATTATCAAAAGAATCCTTTCTTTAAAAAAATCTCCCAAAAAATAAAATGGTAATTTTGGTATTTGTCCTAATTTGGCACCAAGAAGTTCCAGAACATCTTTTTTCCTCCCCTCTCCATGCCCACCCCCACGCCCCCATCCCTGGTGGAGACAATTAATTTTCTTGTGTAGTCTTTCAGTCAGGGTTGAGGATGCTGAGCATCTTACAAGGTCATGCTCTGGAACAACTCCACTGCAAATCAATGGAATTGCATGAGAGCAAAACTGGGATGGAAAAGAGAATCAGGCATGTAACATACTCTGGGGACTCAGCAAGTTCCAGTTTCTTTTCCATAGTCTCACATTAGCACTAGTACCAATGCCATGAATGCCTTCAGAATTTCAATTGCCAGCAGTAAGCCATTTTAATACAGAGAGAAATTTAAAAAGGGTGTAAAACCAGGTGAAAGAAAATGCATGCTGCTCTACAATCAGGAGATTAGATGATAACAAGCCAAGGAAACCTAGGAATTTTTCACATTTGGGCTGATAATATTTTTTGCCAGATTTCAAACAATTTTATTGTAGCTACTAAAACAATACACTACTAAGCCACCAAAATGATATTTTTGGAGTGAAATGAATTTTCAGTAAAATTTGATACTTCCAAAGTACTGTTTGTAATCACTTGAGAGGAAATTTTTTTACTCTTTTTTTTTTTTTTAACCTTCTTGTGAAGTGAGAGGAATGTGCAAACCAGTATGGGCTAGTAAAGCATATGACACAAAGCTTGGCTCTACTGAAGTCATAATTGGATGAGAGTATGATCCACCCACTGAAATAACACAAATCCTTTAACAAGAGACTTAAGAATAGTTAACTAAAGCCAACATAGCAACAAACTTCCCCTGAAAACACACCTTATCTCAGGAAGTGAAAACTATTCACTGCCTAAATTTCAATTAACTTTGTCACACTTTTCAGAACCACAGCAGTTGTGAGCTTGATACACGCTATGATGACAGATAATTGCTTTTACAGGTCTGGCTTGGTGGAACTGTGGAAAAAGGCTTGCCAGAGTATTACATGAGTGAAAAACATTAAATAGACAGCTAACATGTCTCATCTCTTCCTCTACCTCTACTTCTACTCTCTTTTTTCTCCTATCTTTTGTAACCTCCCATAGAGGTTTATGTGTGTGCATCTGTGTGTGTCTCTGTGTCTGTTGTCAGTAAAAGCCCAAACATTAGATCACAAGTTCGTGTTTATATAAGCTTCAATTTACCCTTCAGGCAGAAACTTAGAGATTTCCAAACACACAGATGCTTGCCACTATCCAAATTCAATTTGAAATGCTCTGCACAACATCTCCTTTAACTTAACTAACCTTGTATTGTTCAAATACTTCATAACGTGTTTTGATTGCCAAACATCATTACTAACTTTGCCATTGTTAACAAAGCTAATTGAAACACAAATAAATGGAATTCCATAAAATGTCAAATCTTCTGAAAAAAATTGTATTCATTTTATTAAACACATAAATCTGATTTTACAAATACTTATTATCCAAAGTTGTTATGGAAAAGCTATCACAAAACCACAAGAAAATGTTGCTACCTGGTATGATCTAGACCCTGAAAGAGACCATACAGGAATCTGTAGGAACGGGCCCTCATCTGCCAAGAGTCTCAGGACTATACTTATTCACATAGAGCAAAACCTAAGGAAGGAGACAGAAACCCCAGGAAACAAAGCAAGGTTTACTTAGGGAATTGCCAAAGAACGCTCCCCTCAAGGGAAGATTTAGAAGACTGTGGAAGACAAAGGGAGAAGGGCTGAACCTAGCTTGCTCTGGGGAACGTAAGGTTTTCAGACCATGACAGGCTGAAGTTTCTTTCCACAGGCACACTGTGGAGGCAGTGGTTCTGCACTCTAGAAATCATTGAAACAGGAGAGCTTCAGGAAGAGAGAATTGGTGTCGCTAACTCCCAAAAAAAAGCTTGTGCTGCAAATAACAGAGGAGTCTTCAAGACTTCACCCCTTATGAATTTGTTTCAAGAGACTACACAAAGCAAAAGTAACTTAGTTACAGACAAGGGAAACAGAAAGTTTGGCATCATTAATCTCCATTTTGCCCCCATGTTGTCAGAAAATAATGCTGATTTTAACTGTGCTTTTTTTTTTTTTCTCGCAGACACAACATGGTTTAGAAAGTGGCTGCACATAATCCTCCCAAAAAATCATGGGAATCAGAGTTCACAGAAATGCCATCATCTGCTAGATTATGTGCTGAATCAGAAAGCAACTTCCTGCATAGGGGTTCTTCTGCAGGATGTCCTCCTGCTCTTGCTTCTCGGTGATTCCTCTGCACCTCCCAGAAAAAGGATGTGGATCCCCAGTCTGCAACTTCCATCCTATGGAATGGACATGCACAAACTCTTAATAGCATTTAGCTGTCTCAGTTTCACTTTTGTTAATTTTTCTTCAGAGTAAATTTGTGGCAAAACGCCCACTCTGCTACAGTGGACCATGATTCTGCAGCATCCTTTACCAGAGATGCTGTTTACATCTCAACAAAAGATTGACAGGATGCCTGGGGTAGAACGCAAGATACAGTAGGTAACAGCGTGTGCATGGGATGCTGCTGCAAACAGCTGAAATGCTGCAAGTCCACTTCCCAATTTACCCAGTAGTAATGTGCGGTCCACTTAGATGTGTTTGATGTATATTGAAAATATGTTGTTCTATGCCCATATATTGTCCCTTCCTGGCACAACACAAATCTAGTGCAGGAATTGTTGCATAGCTTGAAAAATGTAAGCACAGTGTGTTCTCCAAGGTTCATAGCAACATATGTCTATGTATCTTGTTCAGAGCTGTGCCTGAAACATGTTAATCTGCATGTACAAGTAACAGCACGTAAAGGAGGTTTTCGTTTAGGCACATTTTACCACTGGATTTATATGGGCATGAGGTAACACCTACTTTTTTTTTTTTCTTCAAAGAGCTAATCCACATGCATAATTGAAACAAGTCCTTATTCTGATCACTATAAATATGTACCAGATGTATCTCTTATAAATGTTACATTTTGTAGCGTGGTGGGATTTGCTAGTACCTGTGAGTTATGTCAACCTTGATCCAAAGGGAAATAAAAATGAAGAGCATTGCGTTGTAGGATACTGTGCGCCCTAGACATGGTCACAAGCAAGTCTGTAAGCACAGTAAACAGCTACATTATCACCCTATTGATTTACTCTGTGTAACATGATGGCTTGATTGCTGTAAACAGGAATCATGCTACTAAAATAACAAACAAAATTGATTGTACTGAAGCACACACATTGTAATTTCCACTGGCTTTTAAGCTTGCTGTGGTATACACTCACAGATCATGGGGTTACGATTAGCTGTTCTTCATGGTCTAACAGGAGAATAAAGTAGTGATAATGTTGTGAATGCACTGTTATTCATCCTTAAGAATTAACTTTAAGTATTGGGCTTCTCACAGTTTGAAGGCATTTTGAAAGGACTAATCACGTGACAGTGCCTTGGCTTAGCTAAATAAACACTGAGACTTCTTTCAGAACCCTTCTGAAACAATACAAGTCAACCCTTTTAAAAAATACAGACACACCACAGAAAGTTGCTACTACTTTTAATTCCTGGAAAATCTTATTTCTCTGAAAAATGCTATAACAAGATGTCAGATATGAACCCTTTGCTCACCGGGTCCAAGTGTCTGAATAAAAAGGCTTTATGCCCATGTAGTTCAGCAGTGTAGTTCAAGAGATACAAAACAAACTGGATGAAAAAAAAATAACAGAGCTTCAAAGCCTTCTGAAATGTTTATCCTCTCATTTGTACATCTGCTGAAAGTCTCTGTTTTCACTTAATATATTAAAAAAATACAGCAAAAAATAGCAAAGCAACTTGTGAACCAATTACTAACAAGTAAAAGTATAGCAGATGCAAACAAAGAGCTGAAGTATTTTTCACCATATGTTTCAAATCAATCTTATTCCTTCATCAGTTGGAAACAAAGCATAATGTTGTGATTCTAACAGTAACTAACCTTGATCTATCAAACCATAGAAAAACTAGCAATACCTTAACAAGCCGTTTGTTCTATTTAACATAAACACTCAAAAGGATTAACTAAGATTCACCATTCATTATATTATCTAATTATTCTCATTTCAGCTCCTTTTCTAATTGCCCTCTGGTGTTCAAATTCCTCTATTGCTCTTTTACTAGTTTCTGCTCTATTCAGTTGGCATTTTGGTTAACAACCTCCCGCCTGTAATTTCAGGTACACTGGTCTGGAGGCAAATAAGGTGGTGATGGGGAGGAGGACCTGGGGAAAGGGCTGTGCAGGACTGCAGCTGCTTCCTCCTCACGTGCCACAGATGGAGCAAAGCACCACTGAGTGCCAACACTGTGGCTACAGTCCCTGATGTCCTGAGAAATCTACCACACATTACAGGCACCTGCATAAAATGGCTTTTTTACTGTCTTTAAAACAAGCCATTCATCTTGTGGTTAATAGCAAAAAAGCCTCATGTACGTCAGTCACAAAAAGACTACCTGGGAACGTTGACTCTTTTTTGACTTCTCCCTCTCTCTATTTTTTTCATCTAGGCATTTATTTGGCTTTTGCACCACAGAACTCAAATGGTACTCCACATCTTTGAGTCCATCAGTGTGCAAGTGGCCTGAGAAGATGTTAAGAGTGAGGCACTGGAGCCACAGTTTCAAGCTTCAGGTGGGAGGTGCAACTGGGTGATCTCTAGAGACCCCCTCCAACCGCTATTTCTATCATTCTCCCTTGCAGATTCCTTGTAATTGCATGGAGACATGTTCGTAAGAGCTGCAGGTGCAATTTTGTCAACTGTCTGCCCTGTGTGCTGCAGTGGCTAATATAGTGCAAAGGCACTTTTGACGTGGATGTTAGGGTCTCCTATACCACCTGCAAGCAATCAGCTGCAGTGCCAGGATATTACACACTATGCTCACAAACATCTTGCAGGTTTGCTGAAGTGCAGGTCCCTGAGCACACAGCGGTTTAGGCAGTACTAGCAGGGGAATCTTCAACGTCACAGCATTTACAGGCACACTGTTACCAGGTCAGACTCTCTGTTCCCTCTTTGCTTTCCTCCCAGCTGTTTGCAAGGAGCTCTGCTCAGGCTGGTGCTTGGTGGGGTGGGGGGGAGGGGGGTGAGGGGTGGGGGGAAGGGTGGTGTTGGGTGTGTGTAAATGTAATCTCTCTTGCTTTGAGGATGTATGATCTGCAGAAAAAGAGCTTTGCAGGTCTGCCAGATTCCCCGCTCTCTGAACCACCTTAGCTTGTGTTTGCCAAACTTTCACGATCATTGGCTTGTGTTCATGAACTCAGTGAACTTTGCACCCAAAACTAAGGTGAGAAAGCTGCTACTTTCAATGTAAATGCTGTGTTTAGATAGCCATGACTTTGGGCCAGCTCCAGAAGAGGACTTAAGCACTTTGTTTGGGATCTGGAAGCTTAAGTCCAAAACACGAGACTTAAAAATAACTGCCTATCCCAGGAGACACCAGGAGTTAACAGGCAGTTGACTTTTTCCAATTTAAATCTTCCTCCAAAGTTGCTCAGTTTGTGTATCTATATTGGTCAGTCTTGATATAGACAATCAAGTTTAGTTCCCTCTTCTTTTCTGAGATGATTTAGAGTTAGACCTTCTCCTTGTCTGACACCAGACTACAAACTCATCTGGGCAGACGTACAGTCCACCACTATGCCACTGCGCTGAAGAGACTTCAAGGCATACAGGGCCAAACACAATTCAGTAGTTTAGCAGTTAAGTGCTCAGCTCAGCAGGAAAAGTTCTGGGTTCTGTTTTTTGCTCTAAAGACAATGTTTCCATTTTAGATGACACAGATAAAATACAGAAACGATCATGGAAACAGGCACCAGAATCGAGCTCCCTAGCTGTAAGCCTAACCACTAGGCTACAGTCATGCTATGCCTCTGTCAGTCACTCTTTTGCACTTTCTGCATAGTAGAGCCATTTTCCCAAGGGGATGAGAAGAGTCCTTTTCTACCTCCCACATCACCCTATTAAGATTAGGTAACCTCCTGGTGATGTCCATCTTCTGGAAAGCAGGAAAAGAGGGATTAAAAGTATTTTGAGATGAGGAAAGAATTGAGTCTATTTGCCCTGAGTGTTCTCACTACCTTTGAAGGGCACAACACACGTGCTGACTATGTTTTAGAAGAAACAAATGAGCCCTGTCCAGTTCTTTAGAGACATATAACTGCCAGAGAGGGTCCTGGCTGTGCATATCAAGTGAATAAAAGCAATTTCTTGCAGCCTTCAGTAAACGGCACCATCTAAGACACACGATATCCTTGGGGTTTCTTTTTTGGCTGGCTCCTGGCAGCTGTATGCTGACTGACATAAGGTAGCTCCTGGTTTAGCTTGTTCTTAGGATTTTGCTGTCACTGTAAGATACTTAAATTTATATAAACAATTTATAAACAACTAGTTTGGGGTACTGGTTTTCGTGCTGGGGTACCAGACATCTGACAGGTTTTGAAAACCCAGGCTGGGTATTTAAAATGAATCAAGCCTATAGTATGGGAGTACTAAAATATCTCTACTTTCTTGATCTCTCCAGGCTTTCCTGCCCTTATCCCACCATGTACCAGTGAAAGGGAGAACACAGGCAAGACCGTGGGTCCAGAAGTCCCTTGGTCTCTGCCCTATTATTTTTTCCTTCATTTTCATATTAATCTCTCTTTTCCCTTCCTCCCAGAGCAGACAGCTGACATCATGTCACCAGAGGCAGCCCTCTTTCTCCTCTCCTCATTTGTGTTTACCCTTCCTGTTGGTTAAAACACAATGGTTCCACAATGGTGCCATCCAGTGGAGGCGTGCCCAGGCCACACCGGGCACACACATTACCCAGTGGAGAGCCAGAGCCTTTGTTACATTAAAGATTCACATGAAGATGAATTTGCTGTGTCTGCCTTTGCAGGCAGCAGCAACGCTCCTGGCCAGGTTCTGGTGGGCAAGAGTCACTCCAGAAAGGCCCTTCACTCCTGGCCGGCTGAGAGGTGAAGGGGTGGATAGGGAGATGGAGTTGATGTCCTGTATGGAAATGAAACTGCTTAAAACGTACACATGGACAGATCAGATTACGATCTCCTTTTCTGTTTGGTGTCAAGCCAGTATTAGCCAAGCAAAGGTCCAGCAAGACTGCCAGAACTAATTACTGATTATAAAATGGGGTAATTCAGAGCACTTTCTGGCTCTACTCATTGGTATCAACCCTGAACTGAGGCCCAACATCCTACTTTACAGAAAAACAAGCCAGTAGCAGAAGCAAAGACCCTAGTGCCTGGGTTTCTTTTCCCATGTAGACATAAAGGGGGTGACATTACAGTACGCCCACTGGCAACTGGAGGTAACTGCTTGCTCAGGCTCAAATGGGGTGCACAGTGGTCATTTTTCCTCCTGCTTTATGCAAGGACAGTGGGTCCCTCTCCCAGGAGAGAATATTGGAGCTTTACTTCAGGCCTTTGAGCTCATGCTGTTCTTGTCCAATGGAGTTATTACTTAGGCACTTTTCTGGTTCAGCAGGATGTAACCAGGTCTTCAATACTCAGAATAAGTTTTTTTTCACAGCTTTGGTTTTCCTGAATAAGAACCTCAAATGTAATACAGGGATTGGATTTATTGGCTCTTACATCAGTTGCAACAGGTACCATTGTGGACAGTTCACAGCACTGTGGCACTAGCTGTGGATGTCTGACCTGCCTTGATTCTGTCATTGATCATTAATTGCAGTCCTCAGCGCTGTCTTTAGGAACTGAGACAGAGAGCTCCATAGTCAAAAGGAGGACAGCATCAGTTCCAAAAGGTTCTGGTTTTTCTCACATAGAATGACCTAATGACCTAGAGCTGCCCATCGTCAGAGCACCTGAATTTCTCTCTGAGGTGCTTTTCAAAGAGGTGTTTGGAATCAAATTATTCCTATTTATCACCTTTCCACAACATAATAAAAGCCATGCTGTATCTCTCATGGTTGAAGATAATGCAGAGGGATAACTATAATTCATTTGTTGATTTTTGGGCACAAAGGGCTTGGAGTCACAAAACCATGCAGTGTCCCAGAGCGATGTATTTTGCATTTGCATCTCTTTGAATGCTGTCTCAAATTACATGCAGGCCGGCAATTTCCTACTTAATCAGAAGATACTAATTTATATTGCTCATTCCTTGTATCTATGTGGGGTGTACTGTGCTCATGAAATATGCTGCAGACACCATACTGCTAGGAAGCAATAGCTGTTGAGTAGGGGTAAAACCCACAAATATTTGATCAGAACACATCTTTCATCACAGTAGCATAGCCACGTATCAAAGCAACATGATGTGGCTGGTTTAAAGCAGAGAGAGAAATAGCCAACACATGGTTTCACTGCTGGGACAGTGGTAGGAATTAATCTCTACAGTGTCGATCCCAAGTAATCTTATAATCATGATCAAGAGCAAAGCACAAGTAATGTGAGCCCAGATGGCTCCACTGCAGGTGAGAAGACATGGATTTCCTGAAAACACAAATATTTTTGCTCACCAGGATTCCTCCAAGGGAAAAGTTTGTGTTTCTGTATCCCTCGAATAAGAATCATCTTACTTAAAGATACTCGTGCCCCAACTCAGCAAACAGTAGATACATCCTGGAATTACTATTCTCATTGACAGACTCACTCATTTGAAAAATCGAGGGGCTAGGGTTTAAAAAAAAAACAAAACAAACCACCTTACAATCATTTACACTTTTTCAGCAGTACGAAAAGGACAAAAAGCTGTACGAAAAGTCTTTGGTTTATACTACTGCAAAGGTAGAAAACAGATACACCGTGCTTCTTTATTAGGAAAATTGATTTGTTCTTAACCAAAACATTTTGACCACCACAACACAAAATCTTAGTGAAGACAAGGCAGCAAGGCAGCTTATAGTTTTCACACATTTTGGTAAATTGTGCAGACAGGAGGAAAATATAAGGCTATGGGTAAGACACCTCATGCTAGAAACAGAACCCGGGCTGTCTTCAGCAGGATTTTATCCTACGTTTGTTCTTCAGACCCTGGTTCTTGGCATGTGAGCAAGTCACTGTCAAGCACAACATGGGTACAGGGCTGCTCATGATAACTATCTTGATGCCTGCTCTTCAGGAAATTAACTTCTTAATGGCAGCAGGAGTAAGTTTGTTTGTACTTACCAGAGAGTACAGTGTGCAAGGAGAAAGTACAGAGCGGCCAAGCTAATGCTTGGCTCTGTGGCAACAAGTTAATCTGACAAAGTCCCAGCATAGACAAGCTGAGGGAATTTACCTCCCTCCTAATGAGGTCAAAACAACCGCATAAATGTGCAATGAGTCTATCCATCTTCCAGGGTGATCTCCCTGTTTACACCGCAAATCACTCTTTTGACTGAAGTACATGCTCATTAAGAAATCAGACACCATCTATTATAAAACAACAGCTCATTAAATCAGTGCCTGCTATATTGCTGATCTTGCTTTTAACTGTTGAAACTGTAATCTTTAAGAAACCTTCCTTAGCCAGTGAAATCCTCTTATTTTGGGAGATAAAGGAGAGCTCCTTTACAGTTGCTGAGGGTGAGAAGAAGGTGGCAGCTCCACCTCTTCTGTTGCTGAGGTCTTCAGAGAAAACTCCCAGCCTTCTCTAACTTACAGTAACTTAGGTATTCCCAATGGTAGGAATAAGTATTTGCAGATAGTACTCAAATGCTACAACTGCTGCTAATTAAGTATGTCCAAACCTCTACAGAAAGTACTGATCACTAAGGATACGCAGTACCTTTCCACTTGAATTGGGTTGTTACTGGAAAAGCTGTGCTTTAAATTAATGTCTAAATTCTGAACTGAATCACATGGTCTTCTCAGTATAATGTATTAATTCGATGCAAAAGCAAGGATACTGATGATGTAACTCAGAAACTACTGTAGAGTTTCACTCTCAGACTGTGGCTGTTTCTATATTTCTGACCATTATATGGCATTGCAATATTTTTAACGGTTTGGTTCTTTCCCTTCCAGAATCCAAAACCCAGAACACTTTATTGCAGAGAGGTGTTGTGAGGTTTTATAAATGTACTTCTGTACTGAGAAAATGTAAACACTATAAAACATGGGAAGCCAGACTATCAAACCAGAGAGGATCAAATTAAACAACCAGTTGTCTATTCAAGCATTTAGCTACACCAATAGCTACTAGAAACTTGTGTGTGCTTGTAGCTCCTGGTGAACAGTGAAGGGCTTCCAAAGCTGAGACTGTTAACTTGGGTGCTCGTATACTGAATTACATTTTTAAAATTCATAGAGACTTGAGAAATGCAGAGCTTATATTCTCCTCTTTTATATAGATATGTTTTACCATGCATATGTGTTTAGATATATGTGACATATAATTTGTGCATTCTGCTCCTCCATGTCTGTATTTCAGAAATTCTCTTGCTTCCAGGAACGATTTGCAGGTGGTTGCAGCTTGCTTCAGAGCACACAGTAACATTAATACAAGCTGACTATATGTTGTTTAGTTTGAAGTTGGACTGTTGTAAAAGTCCTGAAGCTCAGTGTCCTTCCATTCTGCCATTACTCTTACAGGTTCCCTCCTCAGGCCCTTTCTAGGATCTTTTCCTGGTTTCAGTTTGTACTAATGAGCTTTTTTATACACAAGTTTACTTTAGTGCAGATGGTATTTGTCCACAGCCAGAAACACTTCCCAAGAAGTACCATAGCTCAATAAATAAGTTCAAAAAGCATCTTAGCGAAAATAAACAGTCAAATGAAATACTGCTTGGATCAAAACAGAGATTAGCAACTATCAGCTGCTACAAGCACTATAACCAGCCCCTTTTCACCTCCCTCCTCTTAGTTGTGACAATTTCATCTAGTACACAAGTATAAGAAATAGAAAATTGATTTCATGACTATATATATATGATTTAATGAGACTTGGTAACTCTATCTGCCAACACCTGTGCTGCATTAAAAACAGGATATTGTGCGTCTCTCTAAACTGTACCAGATAAAACCATTCAGGGTGTCGTGTACTTTGCTTTGCAGGACTGTGGTAACACACGCCTTTTACCAAGGTCAGTGGAGAGTTCCTGGAGAAATCCTGGACATGGCTTTTTCTATATAGCTGGAATTTCTTCTTTGTGTGCATGCAATTCGTTTTATTTAATTTGCCTTCATTTTATTTTTGCTTGTAAAGAGAAAAGCAATGCAGGCATACTGTTGATACTTCATGATAAGCATAATTCCTATGAAAAGATGTCACAGCGTCTTAAAAGAAACAACAGTAGGAAGCAAAAATAAGCTGTTTTCGTTGGAGTTGAAAGAAGTACTATGAAATGTTAATGAACAGCTCATCACACATTTTCTTACTATGAAGATCCCATTTACCTGTTTGTGCACTTTAAGAGTAGGCATTCATCCCTTAGCACTGAAGGCTTTACATCAAGATTTGGCTCCTGCTTTTTGAGAACAAATTTGAGATACAACTGTAATGAATAACATGATACCATCCCAAAAGTGAGGGACTGCTGCTAACATGTACTGCCACCAAATGGTCGATTAGCTGAAAAACATCAGTTTCCCCTATACACTAGGCAAAATGATCAGTATTCCCAGAAATTACTTATGTGGCCTGCTAGAAAAACGTGGCTTTATTAATAAAACATTAAATTTGATACAGTACTTAGTATTTCATTAATAGAAAATAGGAAATGAGGTGTTTCAGGTCCAAAATGGAATTACTATTGGATTAAATAAAAATGTCTAACCTTTTGAAACCCCTTTCCTCTCCTTTGTTCTTTCAGTTCTAGTCTTTATTACACCGTGCCCTCACCACAGCTGAACATCTCCTGTCTGAAGTGTGATTTTCCCTGTCATTGCTGCACCTTCTTTTCCTTTTTAATAGTTTTCTGCAGCTTTTTTTCCTGAAGCCCATCAACATTACCTTGCCAGGGATTTCCTGCCTCTTCATTAGGGAAAAAAAGAAAAAAACCTAACCAAACTATATTTCTCCCCATCAGTCTGCATGTTTTTGTCTACTCAATTAATCTTATCAGCTTGAAGTTCTGCTTCAGGGCTTGTTCCTCGTGGAAAGCCTGCAAGAGACTGACAGTGGCTAATGGCTAGTGACAGAGCCACAGTGGGCCACTGACCAATGCTCTCCTATGTCTCAGAAGTCCTGGTGCATGATTTAGTGCCATTCTTCAGTAGGCAGTGCCAGCCTACAGCAAACAGTCACCCTGATGCCCACCTCACCTTGTTTATGATCCTACACTTGCCTCCAATATTAAAGTTCAGAAGAGCAAAGTCTGTATCTTCTTAAATGCTTGTATCGTGTTAAACACAGCAGAACCCTAATCGGGACATCTGGGTACTATTAGAAAACAAAAAATGAATCATGCCAATAATAACTAGTACTTAAAAAAAAAGCAACAAAATTATGGTCAGATTTTGGCGTTTGCAGCATGGGAATGTAAGAAGTGCATCTCCTTTCTCATGGTCTCATGCACAGACTGTCCTAATTTTGGTACTTGGGCTAAATTAAAAAACACATGGTAATGAAGATTGACTTATTTGGGGTGAGGGCTACTCTTGTACAGTACTTACACATGGTACTTAGTGCAGAGGATCTCTGAAGGACTTGCAGGCATTGGCCCAGTACAAAAGTGCTACCAGCAGCTCTGACACGCACGCAATGAGACGGAAAGGTCATGCCTTGCCCAAGACACTCTTCTGCACCAGACATGGAAGTTGGTGCTGAGCCAGAGGGAAGAACATCACTCTGAGAGCATGCCACAGACAGCAAAATAGTTAAAATCTTCCGCCTGTGCAGTCCTCTGGGTAAGAACCACGCCTTCCTTTCTGCCTGAACAGGACTTATTTATCAATACCCACATGTATGCTACAGCTAGAATAGAGGGAGAAAGCTGCCTTTGGCATGAACACCTCACTCTCTGAGTTTGGATGGGGTAAGAAAAAAAGGGATAGCAGAAGTGGTGAATGAAGAGAAGATAAAGGGCAAGATAAAGTACGAGATTGCTGATAGAGAAGGCATATGACCAGCTTGGGATAATAATTTCTTTATTTCCTGGCACTACTCTTCACAGCAGTAAAGCCATCACTTTAGGTCGTGTATGTCAGCCTGGGGGAAACAATGGTGAAGATGGATTGAGCCACAGTAGAAAAAGGTGCAACTGAGATCCAAGGCAATGTAAAAAACTATATTTGTGACATGAATGGGGCATCCAAGCTTTCACTGCAGGAAGGGCAGAGGGAGACAGCAATATAAAAAGAGCAAATAAAAGTGCTCAACAGATGATTAAATGACAACTATAGAAGAAGGAAGTTCCTATAAATCCCTTTTGTCCTTATTATGCACAGAATAATTTGGAAATATGAAGTTAATTTTGTTATGAAATGAAATGCTGGAATATAAATACCTGTGGCCAGAAGACAGGTTCCAGTATGCCAAAACCAAACTCTGGTATGCTGTTCCAGACGGTTCAGTCACAAAACTAGACCTGGGTTAACACAAATGTTAATGCTTGTACTTAGGCATCTGAGCACACCTTATATTTTGTAGACTTATAAAGGAAAGTTAATTCCATTCAATTAGAGATAGTTTTGAAAAATTACATCCTGGAGGGCAAGACATAACTAATGCTGAGATCTTATCCTATGCTTGTCCATGGCAACCACACAGAGTTAAAAAAGAAACCAAATAAAGGGGAGACTTTACGAAACCATGGAAAAATTAGTCTCAGTCCGCATATCCTCTGGAAAATTTATCACTGTGATGGTTCAGGATTAATTAGAGTTCTGACTCTGCTTTTAAGATAGAAAGCCAAATATCAGTCACAATAAAACAATAAGCATTGTATATAACGTGATTACCACAAATAGTTGCAACTAATGTAATGTACCGAGAGGTCTCTTACGGACCTTTCATGCCCATCCATACAACCCTTCTGCAACTGTAGCTAATAACATAGGCTTGAGCACCAGGGCCTCCTCCATATTGATTTATGGGCCAGAGAAGCATTGCCTAAAAAGTTAGGGAAATAAAGCCTCCCAGAGAGGACAATAGGTTTTCTTTACAAAACATATGTGCTGAATTTCCATGTTTTTACTCTTCTCTGTTGGTTTCACTAAAGACGCATTGCAAGTTAATCACTTTCTCATTTTTCACATAAGTATATTACCCATCCTGGAAAATAACCTCTTCTAGATTTCATGAAATAACAAGGTGCTTTTGCTTTAATTGAAGGGGGGAAAAAAAAAGGTGAAGAAAAAAGAAGCCTTAGTTGAAAATGAAAGACTTGTGCTAGCAGACTGATCTGCATTTGCAATACCCTTGCTTCAGGGTATTTGGATGTATCCACAGTTTTGATTCAGACCATTAGAGAGACAGAACCCAACTGTAAAACACTAAGAGAGATCTGAGCAATGCTTAGAGTGTATTTGGATATAGAGTTTTGGCTGACCTATTTAAAGGATGATGTTGTGCAAGCGATTACTCCATAATCTAGGCAAGTGCCAAGATATATTTAATAGGAAAAAGTAGCCAAGACCTAAAAGTTTTTGCTAATGTGCAAGATCTGTTTCTTTTTTTTTTTTTTCATAAAGACTGAAAACTCTACACTATACCACAGTGTAGAGTTTTGCAGATATCCCTCTGCAGTAGTCACCATTTCTCCTAGAAAAAACAGCATTCAAATGACAGTGGGGCAATTTAGGATTATTTCTGAAAAACAAGACAGATTTACCATGGTTCTGAAACAACCGTGATGGTTTATTTTCCAGTAAGCTGGAAAAGCTTAGCTACTGCCTAGTGACCTGTTTCGGCAACTTCACCTTACAGAGGATCAAAACCATTCTCTGCTCCCAGGGCTGGCTTTATCTCTCTTTCAGTTTTTCTCTTGGCCTCTGCATCAAAACCCAAGAGGGTTCAGCCACTATTACTGTAGTTGTTAGGCTTCTCTAAAACACTGGACCCAAATTCAAGTGCTGTAAGAAACCCTGCATTGCACTGGCACACTGCAGAACAGGATGATAAGTTAGCAAAGAAAAGGCATCATCTAAATACCAGAAAAGGAATCAGGATTTTAATCTGCCTTCTGCTAATGATTTCTTTGTGGCCTGGAGGAGTATCACATAGTCTGTCTGCCTTTGCTTCCACATCCTTGCTGCTCAGTAAGAGGATAATGATCTCAAAGCTTGTTGTAAGAATTAGTTAATAACAATAAGCGTGTTGATAAGGTCAACTATCAGTTTTGTGTAACAAGGAAGTGACCTTGAGCATGAATGAGTCTTTTCCTGATGAAAAGCTGGTTTAAAGAAAACAGATTTAGTCAAGAAAAAAATGCCTTTTTGGTCAAACCAGAGTGTTGAAAAGATAGAAAGTCTACTACTGAAAAAAAGAAGCTCCAGATTAGAAATGCAGACATAGTACTTGCTGGTAAAAAGCAAGGCTCTGTTTGTAAATCATTGTAAATATTTGCACCAAGCCCCAAATCTACTCAAACACAGATCATGCCTAGTCTCAGAAAACAGGTCAAGTTTATAAATGTATTAGCTAACATATGGATAAGCACTACCACACACAGAGCATCACTGCTAAAATACATTAGGTTGGCTGGTTGACGTTAGACGCTTCTCATCGTGGGATGACAAATTCATTAAATTCCACCAACGTTTCCAACAGCTTGATGGTAATGGGCTCATTTTGGTTTCTCTTCCGAGAAAAACATCCCATCCATCCCACTGGGATCTTTAACTCTCTACTAAGACACAGGGCATACCTGGAGACACCTAAAAATAAAAAAAAAAGGAAAAAAAACATTGCAGGAAATGACATGAGGGATTGAATGTCATATGCAATCAATTGAACAACATATATGTGCAAGAACCACTAACTGTGGAAGTTAGTCTTGTGCAGGCAGGGGAGAGCTGGGAGGCTGGTGCTGGGGGAGGCTGTGCACTGTGCTGCTCTGCCTGATGCAGTGCCACAATGCCTGCCTTCTATTAAACTCTCCTCCCGGTGGGGTGGGAATTCTTGTGTTCCTAAACCACTCATAGACAATTCGTAAGCATAATGGAAATTAAATTGATTGAATAAAATATGTGCTGTAAGTTAGGCAATTGTCTCTAGCATGTTCTCTGAAAGCTTTGTCCATTCAATTTCAAATGATTCCAAAGACAGATACATGGATACAACTTTTGATTTCCTCTGGCCCTCAGGACTCTAATGTCTGAGTAGTTTACCATCTGTAGCATATTTATTCTCACAAGACCTCTCTGATGTAGAGAGGGACTATTAAATCCATCTTAAATTTGAAGAATGAGAGCCAGAACAATGCTGGGATCCAATAGGTGATCTGGGCTTGAGCAGGGTATAAATTGAAACCTTCCTGATCATAGACTAAAGCCTTAATTACTGCATGTTTCCTCCCCAGTATTGTCTTTACTGGGAGTTTTTCAAGCTGGGGAATTCTGTAGAGTTGGCAAAAATTCTATGAAAAAGATTTATTTCCTTTTTTTACAGTCTATAGGGTTTTTTTCCCAGAATGGAAGATTGGAAGGAGCTGGAGAGTGAAATATGAGAAACAGGGAATAGGTTTACAATCATAACGTGAAGGTAACTTGTGATATCAGTGAGAGAGAAATTCAAGTGAGGCCTCAAGGAGGGAGGGGATGGGAGAATTTCCTAACAGCAGTAGGCAAAAAATCCACAGGAGTGACGCTTTTCACTTTTCAGATCATATAAAACTTTAAAGCACTGCACAGCTATTACCAAGCACAGTCAGCTCTCCTGTCAGAGCTGCAGATAGGCTTAGTTTTTCAACCTGACTTGTAACTCAGTGCCTGCTGCCCCTTACTGCCTTCTGTTATTCTCCTAGGAGTGTCTAGCCCAGAAAAATACTTTTTATTTAGGCACTAGGTCACATCACATGTATGTAAACTGCTGTCCATTGTTACTACCTTTCAGTTTTGCTAATTTCCAGAAATTCTAGATTCTCTCTTTATATTAAGTTGAATTTTTGAGGCTGAATCACAGTTTAATATTTCCAACTCCTATTCCTTACCTCGCAACATGTACTTCACAATACTCTGGCCTCCTTCATGTTTACTTGACTTCCCAAACCTAATTACCGTAGTTTTACTGTCCTTTTCCATTGAATCAATATTGACATGCAAAGAGACTAATCCCTATGACACTGTATGGATAATTCACTACCAGGTCAACCTATTGCCATTAACTGTTACTTTCCATTTATAACTCTTCAGGTAATGAACACACTGATCACATGCTCATTCAATTCCCAATCGATTTACAAGAATTTTCCAAGTTTTCAAGAAGTAATGAACAAATTCCTCTCTCATATCTGGCTAGATTTACTCCATATACAGTATAATAAAAATCACTGACGCCGATTTCCATGCTGCAATAAATATCAATGAACAGAGCATGCTATGATCCCTCCATCTTTCCCTAACTATCCTTATATGATTGTTTTAATTTTTCAGTAATTCTTTGCACCAAGAGCACATCATCAGGCTGCAAAGTGTGCAGCACATTAAATGAGCCCACTGATGGGGAATACTTAGCCCAGAGCAAATAGACTTCACCTGCAAAGGAAGAAATTTAAGTCCTTTTCAATGACTTTGCAACTAGTAAAGGCTGAAAGAACAGACACAGTCAATTACCATGGTTTGGATGACTTACGGCAACTTAATTGTATTTTTGAAATCCAGAGTGAATAATCTATACTGCAAATGTTTACAGCTCACAGTTCCATTGGCTCTGACATTCCCAGTAGCAACACTGGTGATATATCACAAACCATTGAGAACAAATATAACATCAGTTTTGTCACTGTCAGCATTGTATTGCACTGAATGGCACCCTGACTCAGACTCTGATGCGAGAGGATTTTACCTGGACATACCAAAAACTCCTTTTTGTTTCAGTTACACCAGAGCAAAGAGTAAGAATTGTCCAGTGCTTTGGGAGAAAATGGAAATTTTCTGAAGACAGATTTTAGTGACTAAAAGGCATTTTCAACTTTGAGTAAATTTTGAAACAATCCTTAAATAGATAAAACCAAATATATATATTTTTTTTTCTTTTTGCCTGCTGCTTAAGGTGCTGTTTCTGAGAAGAGGCAAAATGAAGCCACAAGAACTTGTGGCAAATGAAATATTTATGGACACCCATATCCCTATTACTGATTCATGTGTTTTCAAGAAATACCTTAAACACATTGACCAAATGCAAATGCTAGCAATTAGATCCAACCTCCCTAAATATTCCCATTATTGTTTCATAAGAAGACATTTTTCATAACTTCCCTTACTCAAAAAAGCTGTTATTACTGGCATGGTCTGGTTACCCTATACTTCTCCAGCAGCAACTGTGTTCCAGTGGTGGGTGAAGAATGATTTTTATATGTACAGTCTGTAAAACTCTTAGGGATCTGTCATGATGAAAGCTACTCTGTGTACAACACTATTATTAACTTATTGTATTTCATCAGTTTATTCTATTTCACATCATGTCACTCTACTGAAAAAGCCTTGCCAAAAATAAAAGCCATGCAATGTCATCAATTGAGAAAACAGACTTCTTCAAGAGGTAATGTAGCATGCAGATAGCATGCAAGTCCCCGCCAGTTCAGGCTGGCACTGCTATAGCATTTAAGGACAACTGCAGTGTCAGCGTGCATTAGGTGTAAGACACTGTGTTTTGCAATGCACAGTGAGATGAAGGATAAAAACTGAATTAGATTATGAAAAATGCTTAATATATCAACTTCTGAATTAATACCTCTTCAGAACTACTGAAAATGATCATTCATATTTTATTAGTTCTTGCAGACGGATGTAATTTGGCAAATTCTGAAACAGGTTGTTAAGCTTTTTAGCAGTCCTAATAAAAAACATCTGAGCCTTCTTAAATGGAAAGCTTCTATTCAATTATTCATTACTTTAAGAGATTAAATAAAACCATTTGTTATTTCCATTTATTTTACTGGAAAGTCAGTGCCTATTACCTTTAATAATCCTATTTTTTCCCTAGCTAGTTCTTTATAATGCCACACATGGTACCATGTATTTCTTGTAAAATTTATGCAAGAGTGTTTAAGCTAAAGAACAAATACAATGAAGATCAAACTTAGGCTCTGAATGATATTTGATAAGACTTGTGACTCTGATTCCTGAAATCCTAATCACATCCAACCAACTCCTGGCTCCCTAGATGAATTCCAGAATAGCTCATTTCAAGGAAGGAAGCTAGACCCTGAACAAGATCTAATGGATTTCCAAGTGAAAAAAAAAAAAAAATCACATCAACACTTTATTACTTGTTTTGCAAATCTTTACACAAACAAGTTTTACTGTGATTAATTAATTGTATTCCCAAGGCCTCATAAATCTACAGGCATTTTGTGACAATATAATAACAAGTTTTATTTTGAAGGTTGTAGCTAATATTCTAGCTAAGAAACTTTCCTTTCCTTAAGGCTGAACAACAGATTTGTTCCAAGCCCTAAGCAAGAGCCACATTGCCGCACTGGCACAAGCAAAGACCAGCACTGTGCTTGCAATTTCGGGAACCACCTACCACTTTGACTACCACAGTGATGTGAGGAAGAAGTGGTTACACCAGGTTTCTGCCCCTTAAAGGGTGTGCTTCATGGGAGATCAGTCGGCAGAGCATGCTGTCCCCTCTTTGCTTTGCATTTCCACACTTCCAAGCTATCAGACACCCTAAATTATTACCCTTATTCTAACTGAATGGAAAAGAAAAACTGCTAGAGATGGATCAGATCCTTTGGTACATCAGTCTGGGAGTTAAAACTGAACAAAGGTGATTCTTCTCTTCACCTTTCCAATTCCGGCCTACGCCTGAAAGTGATCCTTCCTTAGATCAACTTAAAACAGTCCCACAATTGCTGAAAATTAGACTAGACTGAAATAGCTCTTCACAGGTGGCTTTCTGGGCAAAGAACTAGTTAATGAATGCACCATGGCCACAACCTCTGCAGTTGCAGACTTCTTATCAGCAGCTTATCACCTGCATTGGTACAACAGTGGTACCTGGGTTAGATTTATTAATGTTGTTGCATGCTAAGGGGCAGGCTGCCGTTTCTTCACAGTTCTTTAAATGCATAATAATCATAGAATCACAGAATGGTTTGGGTTGGAAATGACCTTAAAGATCATCAAGTTCCAATCCCCCTGCCATGGGCAGGGACACCCTCCACTAGACCAGGTTGCTCAAAGCCTCATCCGGCCTGGCCTTGAACACCTCCAGGGAGGGGGCATCCACAGCTTCCCTGGGCAACCTGTTCCAGTGTCTCACCACCCTCACAGTGAAAAATTTCTTCCTAATGTCTAGTCTAAATTTACCCTCTTTTAGCTTATACCCGTTACCCCTTGTCCTCTCACTACACTCCCTGATAAAGAGTGCCTCCCCATCTCTCCTGTAGGCCCCCTTCAGGTACTGGAAGGCTGCTATTAAGTCTCCTCGGAG
>VZTO01021137.1:68695-82205 GCA_013400615.1 Syrrhaptes paradoxus
TTTGAGTTTGCTCAGGAGTTCCTTGTTCATCCATGCAGGCCTCCTGGTATTTTTGCCTGCCTTCCTCTTTGTTGGGATGCATCGCCCCTGAGCCTGGAGGAAGTGATCCTTGAATACTAACCAGCTTTCTTGGGCCCCTCTTCCCTCCAGGGCTTTATCCCATGGGACTCTTCCAAGCAGGTCCCTGAAGAGGCTGAAGTCCACTCTCCTAAAGTCCAGGGTAGTGAGTTTGCTGTGCGCCGTCTTCACTGCCCTGAGGAGTACGAAAATATGCAGTATGAAAATAGAAATAAAAACCTATGTTAAAGTAACAAAGTATAAGTTAAACTAAAAAGTAAGGTTTCTGATTTCATAAGCTGAGGCAGCTATACCAGAGTATTGTTACCACACTTTTGTTAAAATCTCATAGGGTATTATTCTCAGCCCCCTGTGGCTGTAAGCACAATGGGTGGACTGAGCATTCGCTCTGCATATGCTGCTTGGCTTTAAGTCAGACTTCTTAACAGTATCTCAGTGGCATTTTCCCCAGGCCAATTCCCTTTGTTGTTTTTTATTTTTTTTTAACAGGAAAAAAGTATATGTCACGAAGAACCACATGAGAAACAGTCTTAAAATTGTGACATATCCTTTTTTCTCAATGGAAATGTCCTCAGTGTTTCATCTTAATGAAAATATTGTAGGACTGCACTGAAATGTAATTTCTTATAAGTAAATGCAAGCAAAGTAAAAAAAAACATACTCACTACCCTAGAGTGAAGTATAATATACTCCACTGCTTCACTTTGTCAAAAATAAGTGATGAAAAAGATTATCAGCAGATGTAAAGCAATAAGGAAGAAGGTGAGGAGGTTTCAGCAGGAGGGAGTGCTGGGCAGAGGATGCTGGACAGCTTGACAGCCGCCTGCCCCAATGACTT
The DNA here is from genome assembly GCA_013400615.1 of Syrrhaptes paradoxus. NCBI lineage: Eukaryota > Metazoa > Chordata > Aves > Pterocliformes > Pteroclidae > Syrrhaptes > Syrrhaptes paradoxus. The sequence continues at coordinate 69,612 of VZTO01021137.1, forward strand.
GTGTGGAGGGAATAAAGGTGTTTTAAGACATCTCTCCATTCAAGACCAAAGATCAATCATGTATGGCATATGCTATTGCCCAAAAAGTTGGGTTAAGCTAACTTACCACAAGCTTTTGCAAACTGCACTAACTGGGATATTTTTCGTAAAAAATTGGATTCTGATACTTTACACAACTGCCATAAAGAATGAACAACTCTTTTACCTTTAAATCAAACAAATCTGTTAGTAACTGTCAATAATTACAATTGACTAGCAAACACAGTGTATAATGGTACTAATAAAACAAGTAAATTCCATATATTCATATCTATAGGGCCTCTTTCAGACCTTGAATGTACTCTTGGCTTAAGACTTGATTACTCCATGCTAATTCTTACAAAGTTTTAATCTTCCATTAATGGTCAGAAGTTTATTTTCTGTTTATGACGATTACATGGTTTTTATGGGTCAAGCAAGAGGCCTTAGGAAAAATGCTGGGATGGAAAGAAGGGGGAAGTCCTTTGAATGTTGATGAAAAACTAATTCAGAACTCAGTTCTTCCAGGCTTTTAACGATGTTTTCTTTCTGGAAAGACATTAGAGTTATTTAATTCATGTGACCTTTATGGCATTGAGGACAATGCTTTGATTTTCTTTTTCTTTACTATGCTTTCTGTTTTATCTTTTTTATCTGTTATATTTAGAGGTCTTTGTTACTTATCAAATGTGATGTTTAAACTCTGCTCTAATTACTGGCTTTTTTTCTTTCTCACATTTAGTTTATTAATGTTGTTACTCACATCAGATTGTCTAAATATTTTGAGAACTCTTCAGGGATTGATAGAGGGCAATTAATATCAACTGTTGATATTCTCTTTTCTTTTTCCCGTGCTCCCAAGATGTTATCTTTAATCTAGATTAAAGAGATGGGAGAAGGAGAAGAATTCAAGTCATTTGGACCAGGATTTAGAATCTAAACGTCTTCAAAGATGTGCTCAGCTGTTTAGGTTTAGCTTTCTGCAGTGACAGGGACCATCTGAGGACTTTGGATTTGGATCCAGGTTTGGATTCCTTGGAAATAAGCCTCATATACAGAGGCAAAGATAAACACATGAACGTAGACACAAATGTTCAGGCTGAACTGGGCCCACCTCTAGTTGCATATTTATAAAATTAATCTGGTATCATAACAAGGTTAATAGTTGAATAATCATAGGCAAAACTAGATGGTCAGAGACAAACTAGAAAACCTCTAAGACAAAAACCTAAACACTATTGCTAGATCCTGTTCCCTATTCTACTAGACAGTCCGGCATATAAAGCCGAGATATTAATTTCATGGCATTCTACAGATGAAGCAAAATGTCCTCTAGAAAACACTGAAATTTAAAATGCTAAAAGATGCTCTCTTTAATGAGATACAAGAAGGCCCCAAATGTGAGCTCAGCACTTAACACAAGTGCACCAGAACCACCGCGCTTACTGATGCACATGAGATTCAGTGGGACAGGGTTCCAAACCATTGCAAGACTTGCTTTGCAGTAGACTGAAGTCTTTTTCTAGAAAAAAATGTGGGCAACACCTGATACAGCTGACAGGAGCTAGAGGAACCTCTCTTTGATCCCAGAAGTGTGGGAACCTAGCGACATGCACCTGGTATGGACTAGTGGACAATGACTAAATATTGAAAAAATGACAGCTAGGCACATGATCTGGAAATACTTAACCAAGAGAGGAAAAAGAAATTCCAATAGAAGCCAGAGCACATCAGCTATAATTCCTCTTTACTCTTTAGTCAGCTTTACATTTCTTCCTTCATTTTAGCTTCTTCATATTAGTCTTTTCTGTACTTCTAAACTAGCTTATCACTCAGTGTTTGTGGGTGACAGAGTCAAATCCAAATCAGGACCTGAATCATTTTTGAAATATGTCTGGACTCCATTCTGTAACAGGGTGGAGGGGCTGGAGCACAGGGTGATCTGTGGAGCAGTTGTGTGCACCCAGGCAGACCTCACACAGCTCTGGCACCCATCAGCAGTCAGGGATTCTCCTCCCAAAATCCCAGCTGCGTATTCCCCTAACCCAAAAATTTCGACCATCCCCTCATCTTCTTCATCTTCCTTTCACCCACTCAGCTCAGCACCTCACCTTTCCCTTCCCTCTGCCCACTGTTTGAATGTTGGGCTGTTCTGCCTCCCAAACCTGCTCCATGCTTGGATCCCCTCTGGTCTGTGGCACCTGCTTGTGGGCAGGCTCAGACCTTGGGACATGCCAGGCAGCTTGCTGTTGCCAACCCCTCTATAAAAGAGGGATGAGTTATTGTAGGGTAGGAGCCCGCACACTGCTAGTAAGGACAGTACCATGGGCATATGATAATTTAATTAAAGAAAAAAGGTTAAACAGGTCAGGTCTGAGGGGCTGCTAGCAAAACAAGCTTGTTGCTTAGACTGTCTGGGATTAGGGCTGGCCTTGTTAGTGTTCATACTCTGGCTGGTTTCATCTCACCTAATTACAGGCAGCTGGCCAGGTACCTTCATCAGGAATGTATTCATTGTTAGCTCCGTCTTGAAACCAAAGGGAAAATCCTTCCACAACATCATTCAGCTCACCCCTAAATGCACCCCGCCCTGCCTTCCCCCAAAAATGTCTCTCTTTCTTAACAGACTATTTAGGTAGCTTAGGGCAAAAATGCTCCTAATTTAAGTCCCTCTGTTAAAGTGGGTGAATCAGACCTTTGCATTCAGCTCATGCCCCACAAACCTTAACTCTATATGCAAAACACTGAGGAAGAATGAGAGGAAAAAAGTGTAGACCTGCAGGCAAGAAAGTGATGCAGCTGAGTCCTGTATGATACATTTATTCAGCCAGTAGCATAGCACATGTCGTTGCATGAGCTGGCACCATGCATTTTTTTGTTGGGACATATGGTAACCAGAGAAGCCACAGTGCTGCTCAGCGCTACAGGCAAAAAACGTGCCGGTCTTTGTTTCTTACATCCCTAGAGACTCAGCCAGCAAGAAATAAATGTTGAGAGCTCTGAAAGAAATCCACAAAAACAGGTCAAATAGTGGAACCAAGTCTCCTGCTCTCCGAGGAAGATACACAAATAGTGACATTTTCTGCAACCAAACAGTTTGCAACCTAATGGGTTGAGAAAATAACTGAGTAGGAAGAGCCCTGAACATTGGGCTAGTTCCAGCTGTGGATCAGCATTTTGTGGTCCAAGACCAATACCTGGAAAGAAAGCAAAAATCTAGACTGTGCCTCAGCTGAAGAAAAACATGAACATTTTTTTTTTTTTTTTTTCTGTCTCAGGGCTGATTGCAAACATTTAATACCACTGACCATGTGAAAGTACAGTCAGAAGAGCCAACACACAGAAGTATTTTGGCATCCAGGCTATTAAGAAACAATGACCTGGTTCTGAACTCAAGAATATATAGATCAGTGTTAAGCTCTCTCAAGAAAATGGTGTTAGGTTGCTATAAAGGTAATTTTTGTGAAAAGAAATTCACCTTATATTATTGGACAGCAAGATTATTCAGTTCTTACCTAAGTGCCTAAGAGAAGTGTCCCACTTTTTAAATACCCATTTATTTTTTAAAAATCCTTTGGCTCTCTTGTTTTCTCCTCCACAGTCAGTTATTTTATTTTGCTGATTAACAAGGGCCCATTTATGGGTTCACAAGTTTGAGTAGGCAACAAATGTGTGGTCCTGAGCACAGGGATCTGTGGAGAACTGAAGTGCAAGAGCTGAAGAAATTTCCACTTTCTGTGGAAGTCCTCAAAATAATAGACTCATAAAAGAATCGACACTGGAAGGGAGCTTGGCACATCATCCAGTCCAAGCACGTGCTTAGAGCAGAACGACTTTCAATGTCAGGTCAGAATGCTCAGAGTCTTGGTCTCTTTGTTTGTTTGATGTGGAGTCTCCTTGTTTGAATGGACACTCCACGTCACTTCTGGACAACCTGTTCCAGTGTTTGCCTCATCCTGTTGTGAATGTATTTTCCTTAGCATCTTCAAGGGGCAATTCCCAGAGTAACAGCAGATGTCTGATTATCTTGAAGTGCTTCAGAGGTCCAGTGCTTGCTCCCCAGATTTAAAAAAAAAAAAAAAAAAAAGAAATCAGCAATATTTAAATAAGTGGTAATTTTTTTTTTTGGAAACTTTAAAAATGCATGTTATGGAATTACTCTTCTTCCTTTTACCCCTTGAGAAAGTTGTTCTTGGAAGAGCAGCCTAGTCAGAAACTGGTATAGCTGGACAATCTAGAGATGCCAGAGCAAAATTAAAATAAAAGGGTAAAATAATGGAGCCACTAAGATTTTTTCTTTTGTGCATAAATTTGTTTCAGAGTAACCTACAGTTTTGTATTTTACTCTCAGTGTTGTGTATTGGAATTAGGACAACAAACATCAAAAGAGATCTCATTGCCATCCATGGTGTGTTGAAATCCTGGGAATATTTACTCAAAACAACTACACTCCTGGCAGTTCATTCTGTTTCAAGGCTGACAAAGTTTCAGTGTCTCAAAAACAGCAAGGAAAATAAACAATTATATTAACAGGGCCTGGCTGCAGAACCCTGTGATGAGACTACTTCATTGTCAGGGTCAGTTTAAATCAATTCTGCCATTGATCTCTGTTTCCCGAGACTGTTTACGGCAACCATCCTGTTTTTTCCCCATGACTGAATGTAACACTGATGTAATGGCCTATACTGCTGCTGCATACCAACAGTTAAAGACAAGTGGTAAGCGAATTACCCAGCTGCAAATTTTACCAAGCAAAGATACTGAACTTGAAATTGTTGCAAAATTTATATGTCTAATTGCATAATATCAATTATTTTCCTGTCACATACTCTGCAAATTTCTCCATACCACCAGAAGGTTTCTAGTCCCCTGGAACTGCTCAGTGAAATAAAGCTGGGGACCTCCATGGTTACCCTCTGCTCTGGGAAGACTGGTGAATTCCCAGCACATCAGTGACTGAGGTGTGCAAGTTATGGGAGAGTTTTGCAGTGACAGGCATACATCAGTGAATAACCATCCAGATTTCTCACCCATAGGGAGAGTGGTGTTATAGCTGCATATCTTCTGCAGAAATATATATGCTTTACTTAATAGTGTGGCCAAAGGCATCTGAGTGATTTGTTTTTCCTTACAACACCTCTCAGTATCACACCCTCCATCAATGCTAACAGGCTCTGTTGCTTGGGACTTTTGTCCTGTCATGCCCTCTTTCCAGCCTGACATGTTTCTAAGCTTTAAGATTACAGTGGTCTTGTCCACTTTAGTCTGCATGGCAACGCAATTATTATATAAACTGGTCTTAAAAAAGGATACTTACCACAACCATTTTATGTATCTTAATAATATTTAAAGTTTCCTCTTAGCACAGCAGTACTGCGAAAACTCTCAAATGCTGGGAAATATTTATTTTAAAAGATTATTACTGTATTTGAAGTACTTCAGTTCATACAGAATGAAGCGCAATCTGTTCTTGATAATTCACATTATTTCCCCCTTTATATTCTAATAGTAAAAGCTGAGATACTTTCCTCCACATTTACTAAACTGCTGCAATGTTTCTGAAGCCCCAGTAGTCTGTCTTTAACAAGAAAACATCTTTGACAGTGGTCAAGACCGAACTGAAGAAGTTCCAAGATGAATATGTAGAAACAGTGGTAATGCAAAGACTTTGCAAGAAAGAGATTCTGCTTTTCCATCCCACATCCTGCTTCTTTAGAGTGTTACTCTAACTCAGTCATGCTGGGAATACCTGGCATATCTATACACAGTCCTTTCAAATGTCGGTCTGCGAATGTAACAAGAATATTCTTTCAGAGCTGCCATAAGCAAGGTGCTGTAATTTTCCCTAGCCTCCTGAAGAGAACAAAAAGAAGGGTCCAGAGTTGGAAGAGGCAAAAAACCAAATCTCTGTTCAGTAACATACAAAGGCAATGCAAAGGTGAAAAATCTTCACGGTTTGCATGTATAGCTAGAGTGGTGCTGTAATTTGCATCAATTATTACATTTTCTCTACCTCTGTTGGGTCAAAGAGAATTGTGAAAAGCTAAAACAGGTACACAGGAGGTATAAATGACATTGAGACTGGTCAGTAATTACTTGAAGTTAATTCTGTCCCTATCACTTTCAGTTTCACAGTCTCTGAGATCCCAAAAGAGTCTGCAAAACAGGATTGTCACATACGAAGAGAGCAAAAAATGGAAAAGACAGTAGTAACTGATTCTTAAATGAGTTTCTCACGTACACTATATCCCTTCTCACACATATGCTGGATTGTAAAACTAACTTTTAACTAACAACTCCTGCTCGTCTTGCTGCAGAGAAAAAGCATGATTACATTGAGCTACAACTTTCTGAAAAAGAAATCACAAACAGCTCCATTTTTTTTCTGTTTAAATCCAAAGGAAAGATCCAAAGCAAAAGCTCAGATCTACTACAGGCTTGTAAATTACATGCTCCCACTAACCACATCAATTTCTGTGTGGAGGAGCATGTACATCATTCAATCGTAGTTATAAAGAGGCTAAAACTGGACATAACCAGTTTTAAACTGGACTGACTCTGGAGCTGTTTGAAACCAAGACAGGAGTTCAAGAGGACCGGTCTAAAAAGAGGCATTTTCCCTCAGTCCTAAGAAGCATTCCCAAGATCCTCTTACCAAAGGCAAAGTAGCGACAGAAGCACTGAAGAAAAGAATTATTACCTTAGGGTCACTGGAGGAGGCTGTGCAAGCATCTGAGCCCCTGTTAGGTTTGTTACAGACCACATTCAATTCCCAGGTCTGAGATCTGAGTACTGAGCCCAAAGGAAATTCCATATCAATTTCTACTTTGGAAAGTTTACTTTTAAAGGGAAAGCTTTATTCCAGATTAGTTGAGTAATCTATAGGCCCTCACTTAATGGTAGGAGGTTACTTGATATTCTAGAAATATCTCTTCGTAGATTCAAATATCACTTCCTTAGTTCAACTAATCATTTGCAAGTTTTTAATTTGATAAACCAATCACAGGATTTATTTTATTCTTAAAATACAGGGTAATTTACTTCCAGAGAATCAACCTTAGGCCTGCCCACAATCACAGCCTGTGTCTGGGGGAATCAGCACCCTGACCCCAGCTGTACAGGCCAGCTGATGATGTGGATAAACAGCACAAGAAATGTACTCAACTTCATTAACTTTCACCTTCATTTCTTTGAGAACAGCATGCTCCTCTGTATGCACAAAGTTTTAAACTTTTTTTTTTTTTTTAAATTTAATATTGAGAGAAGAATTACATTCTGGTAATGGACACCTGATGTTCTTCTTAAATCTGAGGCCACTTTTTCATTCTTAAATTTATTAATTACTACCAAAAGACTTTATGAATTTCTACTTATATATCATTGTATATTGGCAACCCTTTGTTTGTAGACCCATGAGCAATTTATTTTGGCATAAACCCCACACTGCTGCTGAATTAAATGATCCTAACTTCTCACTGGTTGTTCCCACCCATACTTTATCTTCTTACCTGGCATCAATGTCCATGCAGCTGTATGGTGAACCGATACACTTTGCAAAGTTTTTTTGGCTGGGGCTAGAGGGCTTTCAGCAGTTACCACATTTGATGGCAAGGCTGGCTACACTAGCTGAAAGTGCTTACAGAATTAGAAATGCTACACATGTACGTACTACACCAACAAATGCTTTTGTTAACCTTTTAATACAAGGCCAGTAATCATTAGCATCAGGCTGATTGAAGTATATCTGCTCATTATCAAAAAACGGGCAATCACTAACTGGTTATTTGTGATATCTTAAGGGTATTATGAGTTTTGACAAGACTTGTAAGTGCAAATTCTCCAAAAGAGACTGTAAATGTCCTCATTGCAGAAAGCACATAAAACTGCGTGAAACTCAAGCCTGCAGATACCAACACTGCATGTATTAAGAAGACATGGTGTGCTTCAAACTTTCCATCTATTTTTACTTGTCACTGTTTAGATATATAGGCTTAAGAGAAAGTGACAAGACGATTACCTATAAATTCTGACTGGCCAGGAAAACCTGAATTTCAGTAGTGATTTTATCCCTGAATCTAAAATGGAAAGGCAAAGAGACATTCCTTTATTTTAATAATCACTCACTTTCCATTTGCTCTGCAGAATTTGATTGAGGGATGTTACCTCTCTAAAAAAGACACAGGGTTGCAATTCCCAGGACCCTATAAAGTTGACATACATCAGTACAGAGTACGTTTCTCTCAAACTGTTTCTAGCAGTACCTTTGCCACACTCTTGAAGCATTCTGCAGTGTATCTGGACTCATTGCAAGGCTGTAAGAGAAAAAAGGCTTGCTACTGTCTGTCCTTCAGAGCAAACACCAGCCAGGAGCAAGTATGTCTGGGTCCTGCTGCTGTCTGGAAAAAGATGTTGCAGGTCCCTGGCTGCGGGTATACCTATCTATTAAATAAAATTGTATAAATATTAATTAAAAATAAAAAAATGAGGAGGCCAGGAGAAATTAGTTCTAAGGAAGGGGAGATAAGAGGACTGCCATCAGGCTGAAATATGCTGGACAAAAAGAAATGGGAGGTGCCATGAATTTACACCCCAAAAAAAGTAACACCGTAATTCTACTCAAATATAATTTATACTAGCAAGTGTTTGGCTTTATCTGGTAGTTTGCCCTGATATCTTTACCAATTGTACCATTACTTCATCTCCATGGCAGACATATCTGGTAAATCATCAGAGTTAATCCATTGAAAACATGTTAATGCTTCTGCTTATGGAAGCACTATTATTTTAATAAACAAATTGGTGTTTTTTCTGTTAATTTTTATTTTAACTATTGAATATCATTATTACAAACACAGCACTGGAAAAGCAGGAGCCTGTTAGGAAACTTTATGACTTGTATCACACAATGTTCATTTGTTAACATATTTGAATTTAGTTTCTGAAATGGTCCATTTAAACCAATTTATTTGTGAACTTAAGTGCTAAGGAAGAAAAACTTTTAGGTATACAGGAAGATTCACGTTCTTACTGAACATCTATTAGTAAAAGAGAGTTGGAAAGGAAAACACCAACTAGACAGCATTTTGAAGGAAAGAGAAACTTGTCAGGAATTTCCAAAATGCTTCAGAGAGTATTCACAAAAGCTATTTTGGCCTCGTGAGACTCATCACCCTAGACCCTAAGCAGTGGAAACCCATAGGCTTTTACAAACAGTGATTCAGAAGAACCAAATTAACTTCTTCTCTTCCTCAACTGTGGCCAAAGCCTATTTCTCCATTGACTGTTGGGGTGGTGTGGAGAAACTGGCCTCTCAGGGCTAACTTGGTCTTGGTGAATACTCTATCCTGGTGACAGAAACAAAATACCATTATTTAAAAATTAGAAACATCATGGCATAGTGTAGTCCTCTCGAGTGGGGAAAGCCGAAGAGATTTCTTTTTTCAATAGAAAGACAAAGAGTTGGAAATGTCAGAAAAGATATTTTGCTGAGGACCAGCCACAGTCCTTACTGCAATGCAGATACATAGACAGAAGCATGTGTCATAGCATGAGAAAAAACTTGGGCACTGGAGCAGACATTAAAAAGTTGTGAAGATGTGAATCTACTGTAAATCCTGATGGAAAATAGTGACTTTAAAGAATCTTTAGGGTTTTTTTTTCTAAGGAAAAAATGGTAATTTCAAAGGACAATGTCCTGCCTTTAGCACAGCGGTCTAGGTCCAAAATCTTCAAGTTACTATTTTTGCAAAACAAGAAGTTAGTATCTGTAAGATTTCTCCCTGCATCACCTATCCACTGAAAAATAAAAGTTCTCCATGCAAGTCTTTAACGTCCACTAAATATAAATTAGATGCATGCCAGAAAATGTTAAGGTATACATGTATATAGACATGTGTTTTGAGATATTGTTTTGGCACCAGTGCTACATTAAGTGATTATTTCCTCTCTTCAGATATTACCAAGAGAAATCCAAGAGATGATTAACGGATGCTCATTTGTTATAGTCCTCAATGATAGCTGTATGTCAGGGGAAGGGAGGAGGGGAATGAGAGTTGTTTGGTTGTCTTCTAGCATTGCTTTTTTTCCAAAGCACTTTTAAGAGAAATAATCAGCAGAGCCAGTAAGGTTGTAGGTGTCACAATAAAAGAGGTTCTGATTGATCCAGTAAAGTACTTGTTCAGCTATCTAGAGGAACGGATTAGGTGAAAATATGTATTCATCAGCTGAAAAGCCTGATGCCTTGGAGACACTGGAAGATGTCAAAAGATTCGGGATAACCGATTTTAACATAGGTCAGACCTCAATTTAGCTCAACATAGCTGATAACATAGGAGAAAAGAAAACTTCCATATCTTGAGAGAAGATGACAAACCTAATGATCCATAATAGGGAACCTGAGACTTCAGCATGCACACTGAGACAACAGAAATAATAAAGAAAATGTAGCTTTGTTGCTGAGTAAAACCCTGAGGCAGTTAGTGCCTTAAGCAGTATACAAGTATTCATACCTGGGGGAAATTGTGAAGCTGATAACACTCTGCATGCCAGGATCCACAGCCTCCTGAGTCTAAGTGATACTGACAACTCAAAGGAGATTTTGAAGGCATCGCAGGAACTACAAGAACCGAGACATGGATGAAAACTGAAAGGCTATAAACTGAAGCTGTGGCAAGAGCGGTGGCTACACTGGCTAGAGTAGCAGTAATTTCTACAGCAAGCTGCATAATTTCTTCTGAGCTGAGGTCTGTCAGAAGGGATGGGAGTCACTTGACCTAGTTCTAGCTGTCCAAGTGTCACCTAACCCACTTAATTTGTTGCCTAGGCTTCTCCTATACTTAATAGAGGTGGAGGCATCTTCAGAAAGCAGTTCAGGTCTTTCATGCCAGCCTATCCTGGTTAGGTTCCCTGCTGTGTAGAGGCAGCTCTGGAGCTTCCCTGACTATGGAAGATCATCTGTGACTAAACTGGACACCTAACTTTGAGACAGCTAAAGTAAAGGAAATAGTCTCATCCGTTTGTAGGTGGTATTGTACATATGCAGCTTGTATCAAAATAATGATCACTTCTACATGGTTTATAACTCTAAATAAGAAAGTTTTAATACTTGAACTCTTTCTCATGTTTAGTATCTGGAGACACAAGCACTGCAATTGGCACCACAACTATGACACCAAGGTTGGCACAGGAGAAAGCAGGGATGTAGACAAACAATCGAGATGCATGGTCATGCATGTGTGAAAAAAGAGTGCAGGCTTTGAACACACAAGAGTCCTTGTACTGGGAAGTGACAATTCTGGAAATAATTTAGAGGTAACAACAGAGGTTGAGGAAGAGAAGAAGTTAATTTGGTTCTTCTGAATCACTGTTTGTAAAAGCCTATGGGTTTCCACTGCTTAGGTTCTCTAGTGTGATGAGACTCACGAGGCCAAAATAGCTTTTGTGAATACTCTCTGAAGCATTTTGGAAGTTCCTGACAAGTTTCACTTTCCTTCAAAATGCTGTCCAGCTGACTTCAAAGAAAAATACACTTTACATTACTTTATGATGTGAGCAGTCACCTTTGTCAAATAACCCTGCANGAAAGGAAGTGGACAATCTTGGTCCTGAATCCTCAGCATAATCCAGAGTACAGCGTCAATTACTTTTTGCTTTTTTTAAAAGATTGTATAACTTCTACAAATGGAATGGGTGTTGACTGCGTATTTTTGTGGACTTAATAGAAAGAAGGCTAAAAACTTGGGATTTTTGAACTTCTTTCGAAGTTAATAAATAATAAACTACCAATTTTAATGAGTGTTCACTGACATTCCACTATGTAGCCAGGTTAAAAAAAGAATTTTATTTTTTAAAAAAACACTTAACTTCCACACCTTTCTATGTGATTAAAGTTTTTTTCAAGATTTCTGCTGAAGGTAGAGTGCAGGGAAATTAAAAATACTGCTGCTCTAAGAAACAAAAAAGAATAAAACAAATAAAACATTTAACAGTTCAATCTTTACTCTAGCTTTGTAAGCGTAAGGATGGCGTGACCACAGATTGGCACGTTCATTTCAGAAACAGACTACACATTGGGCTGAGAATAAGATGTCAGCTGGTGCCCTCATGTGGATATGTATGCTGTTATATATAAAAGAAAATGAAACTTTCAGTAAAAACTAAGCCACAGGAACTTTAGCATCTTAGTTTTGCGCACAGAATTTGGACACTTTAAGACAGGCTTTCATTATTTTCTTGCAGGGTAGGCAATCACATATCACTTGGTTTTAAGCAGAATTTCCTAGTTGGATGCCAGGATACAGCATGACTCTCAATGGAAATGTGAAATACAAAAGTCAACTCATTCTTAACTGCACAGCCACAGTCCATCTCCCTCACAAAAACTATCGATTCAAGTTAAAAAGTAAAAGTAACAAGTCTGGCTTTCAGAACTAATCACACAACTTTATTGCAGGGTTTGGAAAAATTTCAACAGAATATAATCTCTCTTGAAAAAAGGCCTTTCTTATTTACAAAGAAAGAATTCCAGTCGTCAAGGAACACAGAGAAGAGTTGAATATACACAGGTCATACAGGCTG
>VZTO01021137.1:83101-101740 GCA_013400615.1 Syrrhaptes paradoxus
CTCACGAGGCCAAAATAGCTTTTGTGAATACTCTCTGAAGCATTTTGGAAGTTCCTGACAAGTTTCACTTTCCTTCAAAATGCTGTCCAGCTGACTTCAAAGAAAAATACACTTTACATTACTTTATGATGTGAGCAGTCACCTTTGTCAAATAACCCTGCAGCCTGCTTGGGTAACCTTCCTTACATAGCTAATACATTGCTACATGTTCCTTACAGTATGTGGTCTGCTGCCCTGGAAGAAAGCCTCAAGCCTTTCCAGTTTTGATTGCCTGACACTTTGGGAGCGGTGAGAGGAAATGTGATTGTTCCTGTGCTGTATTTATGTTGGTCAACTTTCTTGGAGTTATCAGGGAAAGGAAGTGGACAATCTTGGTCCTGAATCCTCAGCATAATCCAGAGTACAGCGTCAATTACTTTTTGCTTTTTTTAAAAGATTGTATAACTTCTACAAATGGAATGGGTGTTGACTGCGTATTTTTGTGGACTTAATAGAAAGAAGGCTAAAAACTTGGGATTTTTGAACTTCTTTCGAAGTTAATAAATAATAAACTACCAATTTTAATGAGTGTTCACTGACATTCCACTATGTAGCCAGGTTAAAAAAAGAATTTTATTTTTTAAAAAAACACTTAACTTCCACACCTTTCTATGTGATTAAAGTTTTTTTCAAGATTTCTGCTGAAGGTAGAGTGCAGGGAAATTAAAAATACTGCTGCTCTAAGAAACAAAAAAGAATAAAACAAATAAAACATTTAACAGTTCAATCTTTACTCTAGCTTTGTAAGCGTAAGGATGGCGTGACCACAGATTGGCACGTTCATTTCAGAAACAGACTACACATTGGGCTGAGAATAAGATGTCAGCTGGTGCCCTCATGTGGATATGTATGCTGTTATATATAAAAGAAAATGAAACTTTCAGTAAAAACTAAGCCACAGGAACTTTAGCATCTTAGTTTTGCGCACAGAATTTGGACACTTTAAGACAGGCTTTCATTATTTTCTTGCAGGGTAGGCAATCACATATCACTTGGTTTTAAGCAGAATTTCCTAGTTGGATGCCAGGATACAGCATGACTCTCAATGGAAATGTGAAATACAAAAGTCAACTCATTCTTAACTGCACAGCCACAGTCCATCTCCCTCACAAAAACTATCGATTCAAGTTAAAAAGTAAAAGTAACAAGTCTGGCTTTCAGAACTAATCACACAACTTTATTGCAGGGTTTGGAAAAATTTCAACAGAATATAATCTCTCTTGAAAAAAGGCCTTTCTTATTTACAAAGAAAGAATTCCAGTCGTCAAGGAACACAGAGAAGAGTTGAATATACACAGGTCATACAGGCTGACAAAATTCCAGATTGATCAACCTTAGTGGAAGACATTATCAGCCAGGATCTAGCCACATTTTTCTGGAAATGCACAAAATAGGTGAGTGAAAAGCATACAGCATTTCCAATAAGAATACTGATTCAGTTTTATATAGTGTCTGTATGATGATGAACATCTGCAGACTGTCAGCAAAGGGTTCTGTGTAGATGGCAAGGAGGTAAGTGTGGGAACATGGAATGATACAACCTGCAGCCAACCCCCCCAGCTAGGGTCTGTGCAGATCTACTGCTAGTGTCTCTTGTGACACCATCTCTTTGGAGTGCTTAAAAAAACATATGCATTTTTACTCTATTACTCAAAAATGCTAAATTTTATGATTAGAATTATTCAGGATGTTTAAATATGAGTCTGGCATTCTACAGAATCAGCTATATAATCTTTACATCTTAAGTGTGAGGAAAAGGTTGAAGGCAAACCAACTGTAATACTTTAACAGATATTGAAAGAATTAACCATGTCATACAACCAGAATCTAAACCTACCATAGACTGCCATTTGCAGAATATCCTATCACAATTGTGCTGTGTATGCCCCCAGAGGTAGGTAAAGACACTGATCTGAAATACTATAAAAACTTCAGCAAAACTTCAATTTTCCACCTGAGCAAGGCAGCTACAAAGATTATACAGAGCTGATAGGTCAGGCAGCTGCAATCTGTAACCTGATATGAAAAGTGTCTACCTCAAAACCCGAATTCTGAACCAGTGGGTAATGTGGGTTGTTTTACTTTCATTAGCCACCCACAGATCAGAGTATCTCGTGCAGAATTCCACTGGCTTCAGCAAATCCATATTGTGAAATGTTTCTTACTTTGTGCAATGTTTCAAATCCTTACACATTATGATAATTAGAGGGCCAAAAATTTAATCTGGGAATATAAACTAACACTGCATAATTTATCTGCAGGTGTTTCATGTCTCCCTGTGTTAGGTGCTTTACAAAAGGACAGAAAAAGCATATAATCCAAGCAAAATACTAGAGACAAGAGAAATTTTATCTTTTCAAGAACAATATCAGAGACATGACTTGTAGATTTGTTAGCATTCAAAATTCTTTGCCCTTACAACTACTTTGTTACACGAATTTGGGGCCTTTGCAGGAAGTAATGCATTTTTCGACATTACAATTTCTTCATAAACACAGATAACACATTTGATATTTCAAATATTTAGATAATCCAGATCAAATAGTAGTCAGTTGGTTCAGTACAAGGCACTTTAAAATATGACGATCTGTGGGGTAAAACTTGTGCTTTGTCTTGGCATAAAAGACTGCAGAAACAGCATCATCACTGAATGTCCTCATGCCCTTTCCCATCATTCTTCAGAGCATGTGCCATACTGCCTAATGATCATCCAAAACTCCATAGGTAGCTTTACTTGAATTTGGTGTGCATGCCAGTTTAATACAACTTTTAGCTATCCTTTGGGGCAAAGGACAGTATGAAAATGAAACAGGTCATCTCTTTAGGAATACTGTAGTAGCTGTCAACAGAAAAGGAAAATACTTTACAAAAAACCTGAAAATTTATGAATTTTTAAAAATCTCATTTAAGAAACTACATTATTTCATTTACTGCTGTTGCTCAATGAAAATAAAAAGAAATTCTTGTAGAAAAGACTTGCCCATAAATGAGACAGTTGACCAGAAAGAGTTGTGTGCCTATGAATTACAGTTCCAAACTACTTATACTCTGCCTTAAAGCTGTGTATTCTTTCTCTGTACTTGTGCAATGCATTTATATTGGAAGGCCCTCTTAAACTGGGTGATATATTGGTTTAGGGAGCTAAAGATTAACTCCAGATGTGGTCATGCTCTTCTAGTCCTTCAAAAAGTAACTACTGCACCATCTGTTTTGTAATAGACAATTTCAAAGAGTGCCAAGGGGAATGTTAAAGACATTGGTCAAACGGCCACATATACCTCACACAGAGGAATCTTACAGGTCATAGTGCCTCAGACAGATTCATATTTTCACTTTTTTCTCCCCATTCTTCCACCATGAAAACTCAAGGAACAGCTCTCCTTCCTCACAAAATAGGAAGGAAATGTTTTCCAGATTATTACCAGTGTTGACATATACGAGGTCAAATTCAGACCTGAATTCAGTGGAATGACTGGAATTCATGGTGACATATCTCTTATACCTGGCCCACTTTTGGATCCTTGTAGATTACTCCAAACAGCTTTGGTTTGGGGGGGTTTTGGGTTGTTTGTTTTTTTGGTTTCTTTTTGGGTTTTTTTGGTATGGGTGGTGGGTTTTTGTTTTTTTTTTTTCAAATGAGCTCAGTAACAGGAGGCCAACACTAAACTGAGTTATTCCAGATCATGATAATTTTTATTTTTCCTGGGTATTTCAGGAAGCTCGAAGTAAATGAATTGTGTCTCTTCTAAATACAGTTATGCACCAACATCTACATCTTGGGTGTGTAACAAAGATGCACTCAGGTCTAGCACCAACATAACTTAAACTCTTCAAAACAGTAAAACTGGAGTAAAAGGAGTTCTCTGAAGACTTCCTAATTATAAATCTGAGATTTATAGAGCAGTAACTCATGATTTATACAAAGCAGCCCTGCGAAAAGGTATAAAACAAAACCAAAAGTAAACAGAAAATCTGCTAGAGGTTAGACAATCACAATCTTGTGCCATCTCAGAGTCATTTTTGCTGCAGTGACATTAAGTAGATCACTAGTAAAAAGAAATAAAAATTAACAATGTGTCTCCAGTTCATTCCTCTTTGGTTTTTACAGTGCATCCAGTCACGCTTTATAGCAATTACTATAATAAGTTACTAAAAAAAAAAATAGCTTAGGACTAGCTACTTAAGTTTCATTGACTTTGCTGTGGTTCTCTCAACTCAACAACACACTGTGGAATTAAGCACCTCAGACTGTAAGCTTAGTGTCTGCATATACCCAGGCTAGATTTCAAGTTCAAAGCATGCTGCTGGTAAGTAAGAAATAAATTAATAAGAATAACAGCTCCTCACCATTTGCCTTTCCTTAGTATTATTAGAATTTATTTTCTCTTAAGCCATAGTGTGTTTGGGTGGTGTTAGGGAACTTCATACAGCAAGAGTTGTGCTTTTTCAGTATTAAATATTATTAGAACAAAGGAAGGTTGGAAAGCGGAATAGGAAATATCTGAGCTTCATCGTAGTTTTTAAAATTAAAGACATCAAAAAGAAAGAGGCTAATATACATATTAGTGTGGGAAGATGCGTGCACACTTCTTAGCTAAAGCAAAGGTCCCATGGCTTAGGACAATATTCAATTCAAAATATTGGATTCAATGAATAACACTTAGAACTAGGCATTATACATTGCAGCTACTCACAACTACACTCTAAATCAAAAGCAGCAAGAAGAAAATGGTCCCTGTAAGAAGTATCCAAAACAAAAAATATTTTAAGGGAAAATCATGTGGAACTAGCCTATAGAAATCACAGAGAAGAGATGGTTTTGAAATCCCAATCTCTACAGAGCTAACATATCTCTTACAGAGCTAAAGAAACATCTCCCATTTAACCTTATGTAGGTATTTGTACTCCTGCAAAAGCCCACAAAACAAGCCAAACAAAGAAACCCATCTGAATAAAACTCAGTCCTGCAAACCAAACAGTGTAGCAGTCATACATCTTGCTGAGGCTGGCAGTCCTGGAAAAAAAAACCTCCAGAATAAAGAGGTATGTGAGAGTTTCAGTTTAGACGTTCATATTATACCTCATTTTAATTTCTGAATTTGTTTAAGAACTTCCAACCTCTTTTTATCAGTTTTAGAATCAGAGTGACAAATCCTACTCTACTTCTGTGCTTTCTAGGCACAAATTGTGCCTTTAACTAAAGTCATGCAACACAGGGCTGAAGATTGACCCATCCTTTGAAAAATACTCAAGCATTGGCTGAGGTGAATCATTAGCTGGAGCTCAAATAAAGAAAATCCAGAAACTCACTGCCAGTAACTCCTCTCTCCTTATTCCGTAGTGGACCTAACTCTAAATTCAATGCTAAATGTACAGATAAATCTTTCCAAGCTCACCGTTTTCTGTGTTGAGATGCTAATTTGCTCCAGATGAGCCCAGCACCCACCAACGTCAGTCTAAGGACAGACACCTGTGGCACATCTCTTATACTGGAAAAACGTGCCAGTCACTTGCTAGCTACTGGTTGGGTCATACACACCTTGTCAAAGTGGTCTATTTCATTTAAGACACATAGATCCAAAACTACACAGCCCAGAGAAAAAGTAAAGCAATCATTTTGTTCAGTTTTGCAGAGAGTTCAGTTTGTAACTGTAGTTAATCATTCACAAACAAAAGAATACCGTTTAAAAAAATAACTCATTTGTTCCTCACAGCAGAGAGCTAAGACATGGTGTACTGGACAACTGGTACAAAATACATGGTCCATGGAAGTAATTGTATTTCTATTGTACATTTTTTGGAAAACTTTATCACTTTAACTTTGTACCTCAGAACCAAGAATTATTACAAAGAAAGGTCTGCTTTCTTTCCCACCCATCTTTCAAAATGACAAGATGGTAGTTCTTTATTTGAGGGCATTTTTTTTCTGAGTGTTGTATTCAGCTAGGATGGGTATCTTCAACCTGACCATGTGACTGAATCACAATTACTGACCCCAAATCCATGTCACCGGTAACTACTGCAGAGCTCCTGGTTTCCCTGACAGGAGGAGCTCCTCCTTCAGTGTTGTGAGGTTACAGATGTTGCCAAGCGAACAGCACAGAAATAACCCTGGCCAACCCGGACTGTGCAGTTTTGGGGCACAGTTGTGCCCAGCGGAGCAATTGCTGTGGGTCTCCTTGCAGCACCTGCTGCATACCTCGTGCTGCTTTCCCCTTCTGCCCAGCTCCACGCTGCAGGAGGTTAGCTAGCCCTTCTTTCCACACAGGCAATTGCTGAAAGCGTGAGGTTGTCCAGGGGGGAGGCAGATGCCACGGCCATCTCTGCACTAAAACAGGACCTACCCCAGAAATCCTGTTACCAGTATGTTGATGGATCTTTGGCTTTTACACATTATGTATACCTATTATGTGTATGTGGAGGGGATGTATGTTTGCAATCATTTGCAATCCCCATGCACTCTGGGGGCTGAGTGCATGTGAAAATCTGGCTTTTAAGGTGCTGTCCCCAAAATTACAGGCTGCACTTGGGGACCAAAGCCACGGCCTCCCACCCCATACTTCCCCCACCATCCTCCGAGGACCACCTCCCACCTCCGTTATCCACCCGTGCGGGGGAACGGCCCCGGACCAGGGCTGCAGCACACCGCTAGGCCCAGTCGGGCCTAATAGCCCCTCACCGGGCCGCACGCACAGGCCCGAGCCGGCCTCACAGTGCCGGAGCAGGGCCGCGCCGCCTGAGCGGCCCAGGCCGCAGGGGGCGGTCCGGGCCCGGCGCCCTCCCTCTGGGCGCAGGCGCCACCGTGAGCCCGCAGCGGAGGGCTGCCCGCCGGGGAACGGCGGCTCCATGCGCTGCCAGGTAGCTGCAGCCTGCCGGCGCCCCTCGGGAGCGGGTCCTGGCTGGAGGCGAGGCGGGTGTCGGGGAGGACGGCGGGGCTCCTTCAGCTCCGCTCCTCGGCGGACAGAGGCGCCGGGAGGGCGAGGCCTGGGCGGGGGGAGCGGGACACGGATCCGCAGTGGTTGACCCTCCCTTTTCCTTCTGACAGCCGGGGCAGGAGGAAGGCGGCAGAGCTGATCGGCGTTAAAGCCTTGGAAAGCTTTTCCTGGCGCTGGCTTGGTTTCGGTTGTATTTTCGGAGGAGTTCAGGTGCAGTAGCGCTCTGTGTTCAGTAGGCCCCGCTCGGCTGACGGGCATTTGTTCCCGGACAGGTGTCGGTGCTGTACTTCGCCCGGAGCGCGGAGCTGGCGGGGCTGCGCTGCGAGACCCTCTCGGTGCCGCGGCAGATCACCGCGCTGCAGCTCTGGGAGGAGATCGTCAAGGTTCACCCCAGGTATTCGGGGAGGCGACCGCTGGGGCGCACGCCTTCAGCATGGTTGGGAGTTGTTTTTGGTAAACAGGAATTTAGGGTTGAGTTGGAACCCGTGTTGGTACTGTGATACCGTAGAAACAGTGACATTACCTTATTCCTGTAACCTGCAGCAAGCGTTTTTGCCAGTTGCAAATGCTGCAGCTTCATGCATACGCAAGGAAAGGCAAGGTTCAATAGATGTACCCAAAAGTGACCCATTGTCCAGGAGGGACACGGTGCAGTAACCCCATGGCATGTGAAGACACATGAGCTGTACTCTTTGCCTGTGGAGAAGGTGAGATGTCTCAGGGAGGGACCAAGCACAGCCAGGGCAGTAAGTAGGAAATTAATGATAATGTGCAGGTGTTTTCAGTCACTTACCTTTAACTGTACTGTTAGCCATGGGTCTGAGCTTATGGCACGCTTTGGAAGGCAGGTCAGGAAGGGAACTGAAGCCCTGCCACAGGCTTCCAGCCATTCAACCCTTATGTAGGAAATAAGCTCAGCTACTTTCAACATTCTCTGCTCTGAAAAAAACCCAAACCACTGTTGGTCGCATTTCTTAGGGAGCCCAGTCCTAAGAGAGCACTAGGTGTGCCACTGTAAAGGACCCCTGTGGTGCTGGTGCTCTTTGGGGTGTCAGCAGAAATTCCCCCTCAGATTAAGGCTGAGGGAAGATGCTTAATCCTGTGAAGAATGAGTCTCATAGAGAAAGGTGCGACAGCGTTTTGGGGTAAGGAGTGAAAAAAAAAAAAAGTAAGGTGTAACAGAGGTTGAGGTCCTCAGAATGTAGTGCTGAATGCACTGGAATTTCCATAATTTTGGACTTAGATGCCAAAGTTTTCCTTTATGATGCACCCCTTCCTTATTAGATCTAGTCTCAAAGGCTATGAAAAAAAAATGTTTAGCAATGATTTCTATTTCCAAATGAGCATCTCTAGCCAAATGTTAGACCAGAGGCCTTTTCCTCACAGAGAACTGAGGCAAAGTATGTTTTGGGGGCGGAGACAGTAGAAAATTAGTGTATTTTACTTTGCAGCCCATTATATGCTGTGAGAAGTGGGAGCAGCACCTTTGGTCCATTTGCCATCATTTGTCCTTTTATGGATGATGACTTGGGGCAGTACATTTTGCATGTGCAGTTACTTCACAACAGCCTTCTTGGAAAATGCTTCTGCTCCTAGCTTTCTGGAAAAACTCAACATAATTGTAGGGCATTGACCACAGACTCTATTCATATTGCTAATGGATATTCAAACTGCAGCTTGGGTGTACTTGACAATGCTCTTCTGTTCCACCCATTTTCTCTGATGAATTTACTTACAAGTGACATTAATTAGAGCCCATCCTTCTAATGGGCGCTTCAGTTCCATAGTTGCACTCAGTTCCTCTGTGGCTTGCTTTACTTTCATGCAGTCCCTCCCTTCAGTCTGCCCTTTGAGTCAGTGCTACTGTGTTTTGCTCAGCCTGTGCCTTGCCTACTTTTGTGTATCTGACTGGTAGGAAATAAGATGATTTTTTCTTGTGGCCTTTTGGCGTGCCTACTTGTTTCTAGGCAATGCAGCTCTCTACTGTCTCTGCCAGATTTTGTAATCTCAAACAATAATAGTTATTACGCTTGCACCTTCTAAAATAAAATGTTGGCATTTTTTTTCTGGTGTGTTACTGGTGTTGCCCTCATACTCGCTGTGTGATTGTACTTAGTCATGAAAGCAACTCCCTGACTTATGATACCCAGAACTGTGGACTCTCACAGCAACATCTCATAGATGTGAAATCAAAAAATATGGAGATCTGCCAGAAAACGCACTATATCTGCCATCTTAGTTGCTTTGCGACTCCTTCACATTTCAGACCTGTATGTACAAAAGACCCAAAGCCTTGTAAACTGTGAGGTTACACAACAAGGGTAACTCTTTGGTGGCTGAAATCTTCATGAGATCTCACAAACAGCATCCCGCTGTGCTTCTTGCCATGTAAAAAAATTGCTTCAGTCCAGCCAGACTGAATTGGGAACATTTCCTTCTAATCCAAAATTGGATGGTTGCTACCCTCTTGAGTTAACTACTTTGTTATAATCGGCTAAAGTGGGGCTGGTAAGCACTGGTTCATTCTGATTCAGGCCTGTGACAAATCCAGTTCCTAACTTCTGAAAAGTATACTGAGTTGCTTTCTCCTTAGCCACCAGAAGAAAATGCAAGAGTAGGAGGTGGGTGTTTGTTGTACTTTCAGAAGTGTATCAGGAGCAGAGTTGCGTAAGTCTCAATGGTATTTACCTCAGCTGCCCTAGACTGTACACCAGTTTGTTGTTTAATGAAATCTCATGGTTAAATGCAAACACACTATTTAGAAACCTATTTGTGCTCCTGCCAATCCCCTTCAGGCTTGCTGTCATCCGGGATCAAGTGGTTTTTGCTGTTCGGCAGGAGTACGTGCTTCTTGGAGATCAGCTTCTGGTCTTGCAGCCTGGAGACGAGGTTGCCATCATCCCACCAATTAGTGGAGGCTAAATCTGCCCAGATTCAGTTAGGTAGGTGTTACTTCTTGGGTAGTTTCCTGTGCTAAAATACCTCATTGATTCTGTATAATGTTCCTATAATTTTTTTTTTTTTGTTTAGGTCCAGAGATGTGATTGCAATTCTCTCCCTCCACACTGGTGCTTTTTTGAGAGAGCATAACTTGTGTTTCCTGCTGGAAAGAACCATTGTGCTGACCAGAAACTATAAGCTGGTGCACCAATGAATGATTAACACATATGCAGTAAATGGAAGAAAATTGTCAGAGAGGTCAGGCATTGTTTTGAATTGGGGTTTTAGGTCTTGTTATTCTTTTGTAGTTGTTTCTGCCTGCCAGTAGATACCCATCTTGCCTAAATAAGATAATAAAGAAAAACCTCCTGCCACTTTTTAGCAGAAAAGATGATACAGAAAAAAAAATTTGACTGCTGCTTAAAAAAAAACCTAAGGTGACCTTAGAATAGCTGCATTTCTTTGCATGCTTTCTAGTGCCTGCCCATGTATTTACTGCAGCTTGTTCCACTGCTGCTCCTCAAAATACTTCCTTTCCTCATTCTTAGATGAACTGATGACTGGTTTCTGCTCACAGAACTTAGAAGTGTCTCCTGTGTCACTGAAACAGACCGATAGTAGGAGAACTTTAATGTCCTGGAGATCATATTAGACTTCAGGATTAGAACTCTCTGTTTATCAGAAATCTCTGTTTGTTTTGTTTTTTTTTTAATTTCAGGATAGAGAGGGGTAGCTGACAGTCTTACCACAGACTTGCTAGTACAGTGGTCCGTGCTGGTTGATTGTACTGCTAAAATGGGATCTCAGACTAGTTCTAGTTTCATCCCTCTGGACCAGGAAGAAACCAGCATGCATTAAAACCAGGTCATTGCTTGATATTTGCAGTTAATATTCTCTCAGCAACTCTGCTGAGAAGTGAATTTTCCATGGAGACTGGTCTCTTGGGGTAAGTAAGTAGATGGTGCATGTTTTCTGTGTAAACTGCAGTGTCATGACTGGATAAAAAGCAGTTGGCAAATGCTAGTATTGCCAAAAACAGCAACAGTGTCTGTTTGGTTTCAGCTTTTCTAGTGAGCCATGGATGAAGGTGAAGATGTGCCAAAAGATTTTATCAAGCTCAAGTCTGAAAAGCTCTCTGTGGATGAAGTGTCAGAGCTGGTCATTTCACCATACTGTGGGGCCGTGTCTTTGTTTATTGGTGAGTTCAATATTTCTGAGCTGGATCTCTGGATGTGTTAATAGTCTAATAAATGAAACCTAGATTGTCCTAGATTGTCCACACCCCAAACTCATGCTTCTCAAATAAATAAATTCCTGGACTGAACCCAGGGCGTTTAGAAAGCAGATTCTGAATTATTTAGAACAAGACCATGCCAACTCCTAAAGAGTTGCACTGGGACAAAGTGGTGAGCAGCTTCCCTGCTGGTGTGGCTATCCTAAGGCTGAACAGAATGGCAGCTCTGGAGTACAGGACTGCTTGGGACCTAGTCTCCCATCCCCTTGGACACAGTTTATTCAAGGTGGGAAGTGGGTGGTTGTGGCTGTGCAAACCACAGGTCCACACCTGTATTGAAAGCTCCTGCAACTCACATCTTGGTTGAAAGTAAAATACTGTGTTACCCATGGGCTGGTAAAGATCAAGGCTGGTAGCTCTGTCCCATTGCTTAGTGTCCGTGGCGCAGATCTTGAAACCCCATTGTGCTTAAACCTTAGTGCTGCTGGGCTCCTAAAAACTGAGCACTTAAACATTGCAGGGGCAAATGCAGTAATAATTACCACAGAAGTGTCCCAGCCTTGGGCATTACAGACTCATACAATGTGAAAACTAAATTATTCTGTATATTAAAAGATTTCTCTTGTTCAAAGAACCTTTACACAGTCATGGTTTGAGGAGGTCATTTATATTTGCATGGTGCTTACCTTGATCATAGCAGGAGATCCTGGATTTTACTTAGTATTTGTATATAATATGTATTACAAATGTGCAATGTATGTTTATTTACTTCATGCTTTTGGTTGGTAAATCATTTGTGTTAGGTACCACAAGAAATAATTTTGAAGGAAAAAGAGTGATTCACTTAGAATATGAAGCATATACTTCAATGGCAGAGACTGAAATAAAGAAAATCTGCAGAGATGTTAGACAGAAATGGCCATCAGTCAAACATATTGCAGTGCACCATAGACTTGGGTATGTATGGCCTGACCTCATTCTTCTGCAATTGGAATATTACTTCTTGTCTGGTGCGTGTCTATGCTTACATACTTGCGGGATGTGCAGGAGCCTTTATAAACTGTAGTGCAGCAAAGCTGACTGCAGGATCAAGGTCTTGCCGCGGAGCTAAATCTCAGAAATCATTTTTTTTCAAAATGTGTGTATTGGTAGTGTCTGCTGGAGTCCGTGTTTAGCTTGCAGGGTCCTTGCTGCTGGTGTGATGGTTTGAAACTGGGGAGAAGGGATTGAGATTTCATTCCATGGAAAGGGAGGTTGTTGGTTTGTTTTGTCTTTTTAAAGATGTGAAGTCAGCACCACTTTCTTTTTTCTCCTCTCTTTTGTCGAGGTGTTGCAGAATGTTCTTATTGTTAGATTTAAGTCAAATTATGCCATAGGGAACCTATTGCCAGCAATGTTTGCAGGAGAACCTCCTGCTGTTCCTTGAGTCTTGGATAAGCATTTTCTGTTGCATTCAAAACATGGAATACTAGTGTGTGACATACTCTTGAGCCTTCACTGTTCATAAGATTTCTCACTGAAACTGACGGGGTTTGCAGAGTGTGTTGCAAATGCTTTTTTCCATTTCTCTCAGCACGAGAAACTTAGGAGGTGATCACAAAGGGTAATATTAGCTCTGAGGTGTAGTTTCCTTAGGTTTCCTCTATGGTCAACACAGAGAGTGATTCTTTTGAGGGCAGCTCAAATAATTTAAGCTTAAAGTTTTCCTAGGAACTGGTTTCCAGAGGAGTCTTACTAGAGGGAGGGTTGGGAGGCAGCTTTTGGGAATACTACCCTTGTGAGGGGCAAAACAAAACCTTGTGCTACTTCTGTTCAGTTTGGGAAACGGCACACCAAATTCTGATTTGAATCAGAATTTGTCGAAAATTAGATTTCATTGCAATATCTGCATAGTTTGAGGCACTTAATTTCTTCTTTCACAAATTTTTGTGCTAACTGAGATGATTTCTTAGGTTTTCAGATAAGAACTGGCTGTTCCTAACTTGTTCATCATGAAGCCAGCTACCAGTGAATTTCCTATGCATTGCTGCAAGTTGCCAATTTTCCCCTCTTAATTCCATAGACTTTATTAAAAAAAAAAAGAATGGAAGAAAAAAGCCTATGTGTGGAGGGTTTATTTATTCTAAAGCATGGAATTCTCACATCTGGTACTGATCTTGGTTGTGGTTTTCTTTCTTTTAAAAAGTGTATAATCTTCTGGACATGGCTTGACACTCGCTCAGTATGAATGAGTCAGGAGAGCGTGTGGCCAGAATACTGACGTGACATGGCCACAACTTTGGGGTGCTCTTGATGTTAAGCATTAGCTAAAGCCACTGTTGTTCCTCTTTTCTCCCTAGAGTGGTTCCAATAACTGAAGCAAGTGTAATTATTGCAGTCTCGTCTCCACACAGAGCAGAATCCCTTGAAGCTGTAATGTACTGCATCAATACCTTAAAAGCAACTGTCCCAATATGGAAAAAGGTATGTTTGGGGAGGAATTTGATTTTAGGCCTGTGCCAGAGTCTTGGACAGCTTGCCTAAAGGCTGCTGATGCTGCTCTTAATGAAAGGAGCTGAAGCATTATGGGCCTCAGTTGCTCCTGACGGGATGCCAATGTCTAGCACTAGCAAGTTTTGTCTAATGCAGCCAGGCCCATCTGTCACAGGTGGGGCACCAAGAAGGCCCTCCCTTGCCTGTACCATCCAGCTCCTCTTCCTTTTAACAGCATCCTGGGGTTAACGTGAAGGAGCTCTCCTCTGAGTGACAAAACTCGGTTCTGCACAGGCTGATTTCAAGTCAGCTTTGCTTTGGATGGCATTGCAGTTCGCAAGTAAAAGTGGAATTTCTTGTGTTTCTACTTTCCCCTTATCCCTTTGGCCTTGAGAAGGCACAAAGCATTAAGCAACAGCACAGAATGAAGGGATGAGCAGAGGTCCTAAAGCTAGTATGGGCACACAGCAATGTGTGGAGAGACCAGCCCACATCTAGAAAGAGTCTTACTGCATAGAGTTGCATGCAAATAGTGGGCATTATCTCTGCCTTCTCTGCCAGGCAGAACTTGGCATGTGATAACAGTGATGTTCTCCACATTACTCCACTTTTCTGAAACCTCTTCCAGGAGATGAGTTCTGTGGTCTCAAAGAATCATCAGGGGCTTAGAGCCCGTCTGAATTTGCTGCTTAGGACTGGACTGCTGTGGGGTAGTCCAGTCTGTCCTGAAGATCTGGTAGTTACTGTATTTTGTGTATTGTTGAAATTACTCGTTTTAATAATGACATTTTGTATGTACTTAAATACTCTCCTAGAAATGATAGTACGGTAGGTTAGTATGGCAGCATGTAAAAAGGTGTTTCAGACATGAGTGCTGTGTACACTACAGCTTTTATGTAATTTCTTCTAGTTCTCTTTCTTGAAATCGACTTAAGCATAGGTGGGCCCTTCTAAATTTGATGAGGCTCAGGCTGAGGTCCAGCATCTGCGCACATGAAAGTCAGTATGGTCTAAGGGTGCTGCCCACTTTTCTGTTGGCCAGCTAAGGGCTGTAAAGTCCTGTTGTAATCGGTAAATAATTGCAGGATGGCTGTTGAGTTGTTTGGCCTGGCTTGTGGCTGTATGTAGCAGACTCCCACAATATTTCCCATTCTTTGTTTGTGTTTGCAGGAGATTTATGAGGATGAATATTCGTGGAAAGAAAACAAGGAATGCTTTTGGGCAAATTCAGAAAAATAACTGTACTCTTTTAAAAATAAAGTGTTACTCCTCCTAATGAACATACGGGTTTAGCTTTGAGTTGTTTTTACAGAGAATCTACATGGTTTTAAGCAGTTGTAATAGACATTTCAATCTGAGTAAAATAATTCGGACTGAAGGAAATGAATCAGTAATAATTAGGGTTTTTAAGTGTTCCTGACTCTCCTCTGAAATTGTCACGTTGTGCATTTTAACGTGGAGTCAGTTTTTAAAACAATCTTCCCTAAAATTCTTGGTTGCAAGGTGTTCAGTCCTCTGTGATAGACACAGCTTTAATGCCTTCACATTGGTAGTCTGTGTTCACTGTGTGTCTGGGAGGTCACAACAGGACAATTGGATTTTTTTTAAATCTTAAAAAAGTTCAGAGTAGTTTAATTTTATATGACTGTAGAATCAGTTTGCAAGCTATATGCTATTTTGACATTCTTGTAACATGAAAGCTACTTGAAGTAGATTAAACATTTTGGTACAGATAGAGAATAAAATATAAACTATACCCCAGAGTTATTAACATTTTAGTAGTGGTATGTTCCAGTAGCTCTTGTCTCATAGAAACATTTTTACTGTGCAGCTGATATTACAAGTCCATTACATTAAAAAAATATGGACAGAGCTTGATTCAAAGTTAGGTCTAATACTCTACCAGCAACAAACTTGCATTAGCAGTAACACGCAAACTTGCAACTACTTAATGATGTCTAGACATGATTAATTTTGAAAGAGGTTTTTTGGCTGTGTAATGGTATGGTGCTGCAGGAAAAAAAAAAGCCAGCTATAAGTTTAATTAGTTTTAGTAGTGTGACTTTAGACATGTAGGGTTTGAAGTCATCAAAATGGATTAGGTTTTCAAAGGACAGTGAGTCTATTGAACTTTCTGCAGTTTATATATACATTTATATTCATATTTGATTTTAATGTAGTTTTTCTCTTGTTACTGTTTTGAAACCTAGTTAAAAGAGACTTACATAGTATATCTGTGCTTCCACTAGAATCATTGGGCTGCTCATCTGAGTATGATAATTTTATTTATATTATTGTACTATGCCATGATAGTGTTTAGATGCTAAGAGTTCAAAGTCCCATTGTGTGTGGCATTTTTACTAATGCTGAGAGGCATTTTTGTCTGGTCATCATTATCAATGTAGACAAAATAGATACAAAGGGAGGGAAGTGAGGTAAAGAAAAGTCAAATTATTTGCTCAAGTTTATATATCATTACATCACACAACACTTAAGCCTCAGCTGTATAATCCATTTCATAGTGTCTGCAGTAAAAATCTATAAACAGCTGCTAGCTGCAGAAAATAAAATGAGAAAAATAAGTGACGATCTTTTTTCCCCCAGTGATCTCAATCAGTTTTAATACTTAGTGATGGCTACTGTATCTGGATTAAGTAAACCCCAATGAAATTTACAGCTTCAGGCAGAAGCATAGTTAAACTGTGCTTGTTAACTTACTGATGCACTTTCCTCAATGAAAGTAAGCGAGTCTTCCTCTGCAGGACAGCAGCTGCTCCTTGTGTGCTCACACGTAAACAGCCTCCAAGCCATGTGGGCTCTATTATCTAGGCAAAGCTGAGCAAGTTCAAGGTTGACTTTTCCTTTGTTTTGGAGGCTGGAGAGAAGCCCTCTGCTATTTGAATGTCATTTTTACTGGGAATTGTACAGAATCCTGTGAACATATCACTTCCTCTGTCAAATAATTGGTTTTGTTTTTAGAAAAGAAAGAACTACACAAACTTTCCTGCTTTTGGTGTTCATTTTTCCACATTCATGTTTGCTGTTACCATGCAACTAATTGGTGTATTAATTTCACAAAAATAGTGGATGGCTTATGAATGAATTAAACCCCATGTAATGCTTGCATACTGGTGCTGTGCTCTAATACAGAAAAATAGGGGCATTTAGATCAGTTGAATTGTATGTGGGGCCCTATGATCAGGGGCAATTCCTGTGGTGCACTAGGGCTTCTCTAGTGCTGCCGTCTCCTGAAGGATTTCTCCAGGGTGACCTTAAGTGCACCTTCCCCATCAGCAATGCAGCTGGGAAGGAGGGTGCAAAAAAGAAGAGAAAGAATAATTGTGTACTTCCCCACAGTGATCAGGAACAATGAATGGAAGAGAAGATGTACTGAGTCACAGCTGAGTATTACAATGTGTGTACGCTGCCATGGTCAAAACAATGAAATGTCATTTTGTCTCCCTAGCTGTGCATGAGGCAAGTACTGCTTTGTTCTGGAACAATGATATATCAGTCTTGTGTAACTTTGGGTTCTTCTGCTGGCATCTAAAAGCGAAATGGAAATGCCCCTAGGAGGGATGATGTGCATAATTAGAGGTAAAATGTATCCTATTGAAACTTAAGTCCATCCTCCAGGCTCGGTGTTCCAGCTCCCTCTGTAGGGCTACCGTCTCTGCTAGGCAGATATTATCATAAGAGGGCAAATTACTCTCTTCTAAGATAGCTGCCTAAGGCTATGTCTGGAGCAACCCAGAAGTGCTTCCAAATTTCCAGGCCAGCGGATGAATCCCAGCTGTGTCTGACTGCATGTCAGGGAAGGGTCTGGCCGCACATGTGCTGGTTTCCACACATGCAGGACTGGACTGCTGGGTGAGGGCTACCTTGCGTTCTGGCAAGGTCCACAGGTGTGATGAGAGGCAGCAGCAGGTCAGTGTACAATGCAGTTCTGGGATGAGTCCAGCTGTTTCTCTGCCTGGGCTACAGAGAAGGATAATCCCACCCCACCATGGCTCTTCCAGCTGTGTTATGGTGTGCTGCAGAGGTGGTGGCTCCAGGGATGAGACAGATGTTCTTGGGAACAGCCGCTGCAGACCAGAGGGTCATCATGTGAATCCTGTAGAGGTCTGCCAGATGAGGGGTGTTTGTAAAAGGGCAATAATTTGTCCTTATGAAAAATCTCTTGGTCTTGGCTGGCAGCATTTGAATACACTGATCCCTTTGTTTGGCAGAACATCTATATAACAGCATTGTTTAATTTTAAGAGTTTCCTTTCATGATTTTGATCTTCTGTTCTGCTTAAGAGAAGCTCAGCCTGATGCATACTATGAAAACAGTAACTGGTGGATTGTCACAAAATAAATGGTGGGGAGGTGACTGTGTTACAAGGAGCCTACCCAGGAGATGGCAACCGAGAGATGGTTGTGCGGGAGGAGTGGCTCCCAGCCTGCCCAGGTGCTGCCTGTGCTGGGAAATGCAGGCACTCACTTCAGCTGTCACTTAGAAAACTGCCACTGTTGCTTTCAGAAATAAAGTGTTTAGATTTCTCAATTTTAAACTACATTTTTGGCTTTTCTCTCAACTCACCTTTCCTATAGCTGTTAAAGGAATTTGTAGTTTTCTAGACTAACTTGGTCATTTGCTCCATCAAAAACATTAAAAACAAAAAATGCTCAAACTAATTATTCACGAAGTGGTATTGTGTATGAAAGCAGACAGTGCCTTGCCCCTCAAAAAGCTCTGAACACTCAATCTTGAGCTCTTCTATTGTGTGACCTGTGGAGGTGCTTGAAGAAAGAGAGTTAAAAGTAGGCTGATGACTATAAATCAGCAGTTTCTTTGAGTACCCTAGACCTGTACTTTAAAAACAAACCAACTGTATGATTTGATTTTATCAAGTGCTATAAAGATTAGCATCCTGATTAATCTGTATAGCAGTTGTTTTGAAAATTCTCTTTCAGCTATTTTAAGAGGCAAATGCATTGTCCTCATTTTGGCTGGGCAGAGTTAACTTTCTTCATA